>JXSR01S000114.1:327464-347462 GCA_000969725.1 Ophiothrix spiculata
TATTAATTTTGGTTTTAAAGTGCTGAACCATCAAGTTTTATTATTCATATCAACACTGATTTGCACCCCCGGAATTACACTGTTTATTGGTCTACATGGCCTGTCACATTTTACAAGCCAAGCATGGACTAGTACCAGGCGCGTAGCTAGGGGGGGGGGCAAGTTGCCCCGGGCGCCACCTCTAGGGGGCGCCAAATCGCCCCTATATAAAAAATAATTGGACCAACAACAGGGGACATACTGCTGAAATTAGCCAATTTTTGCCGAAATTTTTTGCGCGCTCCGCGCGCCCTTAAGATTTCGGTACTTTTTAGCTTAAATAAGTTAATATAACTGCAAAAAACGCAAAGTTTTTCGCGCGCTTCGCACGGGAGAAATTTTGTTTTGAAATTTTATCGCAAATTACCCATTTTAGCAAAAAAAGAGAAGTTTTTCAAAGCTCTTATATTTTTTTTGGGGGGTGTACCTTTTCAAGTTTTCCCCCTTTCGTGGGGAGGGGGGCGCCAGTATAAATTCTTGCCCCGGGCGCCAGACACCCTCGCTACGCCGCTGACTAGTACACCCTTTAAATAGATCCTGTGGCTCAGAAGGTGCAGAAAAAGATGAGCCACGAAGTCAACACAGTCTATGTCAATGAGACAAGTACAGTAAAGATCAGCGCTGCTTTACAGTACACTGCACATCGGTCGCTGTGCAGTGTATTGTACGGCAGTCACTGGCTGCGTAGATCATCAATGCTCGATGTATTTGCATCGAAGTCCATTAAGCTTACCATATTATGTTTGCTGGAGTGGACAATGCATCGTTATTTGATAGTTCAGCATTTACCAAAATTAACAATTACATTTACCTTTGAATATAGAAATAAGTCCAGGTAGTCCCCATAGATATAACAATGCGGCAATGTCTCTATCGCTGCAGGGCTCGAAGGGGTCCATTTTGCGTTTTGATCACGTCGTTGTTCGCGGTAAATTTTAATCTGTGAACCAGAACGTTTTGCTCCGAATTACGAGTAAAAGTACGGAACATGTACCAAACGATTTATAAATATAGCGTTTTTCCACTGTTCAGCCGAAATTTACAGTTACTCTGGCGGCGATTAACAAGAAAACGCGTTATTTGCTCTTCAAAGATTAAAAAGGTTAGTCTTTTTTTAATCGAAACACGTTAATCGCAAACTTTTAGTCTTTATTTTTTGCTGTGTAAGGCGTTTGCCACAAGCCGTAAGGGTATTTCTAAATCTATTTAAAAAACAAAACTCATTTTCGTCAAGGGGAAATACTTTATTATCATTGCCCTGGTATGAAATTTCATAAAAATGAACATTTGTCAGATATTTGTACGAACCTCATTCTTAAAGGGGCATTGGACAATATTTTGAAATTTTGTTTGTTGATGATTCACGCTTCCTATGTTAGAAATCAACAGTGAATTACCAGATATCGGTGAAATTTTGATCAAAACCTTCAAAAAAGTCAAAAATTTAAATTTTATGTTATTTTTTGATTTTGGGTATGAGGCTATTCTCTAAACGTATTTATTGATGCTATACAATGAGAAAGAAAGTTTTGTTTGTAAAACATTCCTTTCACATCATAGATTGCAGAAAAATCAAAAGAAATTTTACATTTTCTTTAGATCTCCTGAAAAGGCCAATTCTAGAAATTCAACTATAGAGGGCAGTATTTATCGTTGTCGACAACGATAATTAAAAATAAGAGAATATCTAAATATTTTGATATATAGCGTTTGAATTTGACAATGAAACTTTGCATGCTGTCATTATTGCTACTAATATTTCAAATGATGCAAAAATCTCAAAATGTTTGGGGAAATGTTTGGGGATGATTCTGAACTTGTCCAATGTCCCTTTAAATAATTCAGTACGTAACCGTAACTTAAGTAAACATGTTGTTCAATTGATTTTACGTCCATCTAGATTCACAAAACCCATATTTAGACTAAAACAGAGTAAGCTTTAATGTTGATGTATCTTTGTTATTCGATTTATACACATATAATACTTCATTATGCTTTAAACAAAGCGAGGTATTGCATTCTTCTTCTTCTCATTCATAACAAATTCATTACCGCAAATATTTACAAAGATTAAGATTCACTTCTTATTTCTTTAATTGCTTCTTACAATATGACTTTATATGACCTTGGCATGTAACTTTTGACCTCATCAACAAATTAAGGTTCACAGAATGCACCTTAGACCAAAGTGCAGATGAAATCCATCTAAAGATTACTGAATATAAACCCAACTATTAGATTTAAAAATACACATTTCGTGCGCTAGTGAAATGAGACAAAATCAATGTACTAGTGGTAAATTTGTATTCGTCAAATTCACGAGGCCCGAAGGGGCCGAGTGCATTAGACAGCAATCAAAATAATTTACCGCAAGTGCGCTGATTTTGTCTCATTTCACGAGCAAAATGGATTACAAATTTATTAATCTAATACACGACAGAAAAATAGTACTGTATCTTTTGCGAAAAGATATAAGGTCTTTATCATATCATATCAATTTATTTTCCATATCGACATACAAAATAATAAAAACACATTAAGAACAAACACGATATGGGGGATGTAATCGAAAGGCCTACGGCCAGAGGTGATCACAACCCTGTACAAGGTTACAGCATAAATAAATAAACAAAATAATATATTACAGCTACACAGAATTATCATGATGATCATAAGTTAACATAAACTATGCTCCAATAGAATACTGGTCTTGTGTCAGTAGGTGAGGTATGTATAAGGGTGGAGGCGTTACAGTTTTAGGTAAAAATCAGGAGTATTTATACCATAATTCCAGATAGGAGTGGTCAATTGATTTGGTTTATGGACCATAACCTTGACAATTTATCCGGCTATAAGTCCCCATTCTTTCATATTCAATTATTCTTTACTTTTTAACATAATTGCATTCAAATGGCGCTTTGTGGGGGTGCGAGGATCATATGGATGTAGCAGGTATGTATGCATAATGCATACATACCTGCTACATCCATTGCATCAATGAGGCAACTATACGGTGCATTATAAGTATTGGCTATTACCTGTCGTTGTACCTACTGAAGGGTTATTGTTTATGAACAAATGATAAATCAGTGATTATGAAAAGAAATTGTGGATGATTATGAAAAGAAATTTTGGATGGTATTTGTAGTAATGGATTCCAATTGACTTTCAAATAATATTTGATCACACTATAGCTCAGTACAGAAGCAAATTCCTTCATTACAAGTTTGGTTTATTTAAAAGTATATAGCACCCCCTTCATATATCGAGGGGTCAGATTATTGAACTACATACAGTTATAAAGATATGATGAAATCAATTATGGTACCATTTTTGCCTGAAATTCTATACTTACACCCTATATGACATTTGTTCCACCCTGTATATCCATTTTTTGGGGTTTGTTGACAATCCTTACAATCATAGCTTTACAATGATATATAATTTACTGGGACTTTAACACAGGAAAAGAATTGCTATGCGTTAAAAAGAAAAGACATGCAATTTCCATTCTACATCAGTGTGTAATGCAGATTCATCCTACCTCATAACACAACGCCTACTAATAATATTTCGATATAAGATGGTACTTTAGTTGATTTTTAAATGTTTTATGGACTTTGAATCTTTCATTTTTGAGTCAAGTGATTTCCAAATAATAGGGCCTGTAGTTTTAAAGTTTGATCAGAAAAGACTAAACGGTTCTTTGTTAGAGTATAATCATTGTTGAATCTTGTGAAATACTTGTGTAAATCATTATGTTTACTAAAAAACTGTTGAAAAGTTATGGAAGACTGTTATTAAAGTGCTTAAACATAAAAATACCAACTTCAAGTGTATATGTATCATAAACATTAAGGAGGTTCAATTTTTGAAATAACGGAGCAGAATGACTTCTATAATGGCTACTAGTGATTGCTCTGACAGCCCATTTTTGGAGTTTGAATATTTTATCCAAATAACTTTCACAAGTATTTCCCCAGACCAAGATACTATAGTTAATATATGGTAAGACTAATGTACAATATAAGGAATACAATACCCGTTCCGGTACAATATACTTTAATTTATTGATGACACCAATATTCCGTGAGATAGTCTTAGAAATTCCGTCAATGTGATTTTTCCATGTAAGGTTCTCATCTATAATGACACCTGGAAATTTTGTGGAATTTACTCTCTCTAATCGAGTATCGTTAAATTCAATCGTTATATCTTTTTCGTTGTTCCTGTTCCTTTGCCGAGTTCCCAAAACCATGAAATTTGTTTTTTTAGCATTAACTGATAATTTGTTCGCCTTAAACCAATTTGTTACTTCTTTTAACTCATTATTTATTGCTTCTGATGTTTTTATGCGAAAAGAGAATTATGGTGTCATCAGCAAATAATATGAATTTGAACATTAAAGAGGTGTTAACAATATCATTGACATACAGAATAAACAATAGTGGACCTAGGATTGAACCCTGAGGTACTCCACAACACACAAAATTCGAATTATATAATTCCGATTTTTCTTTATTGTAGTAGACATACTGACGTCTATTACTCAGATAACTTGTAAACCATTCTAAAGCTTTCCCCCTAAATATGACCATCAAAGTCCAAAACTTTTCTAAACTAAATAAATCATCACCCGAGAAAAAGAATGGAACAGTCATACACACTTAACGCCCGCCACGCAAACTGGAATGTGAATTTCCACAGCACTCTTGTGTGTTGTGATTGGCTAGGTGACATGCGTACTGTATGAATTGCTTTTCACAACGCAGGATGACTACACATTAAGTTATCCCTACTTTGACATAATCCAATTCAAACCAGTGGGATAAAAAGAGCCAAAATTTACACATGTGGTATCTAGCGCTATTCTTTTAAATTTGAAATAATTGGAAAATAAAGACAAAATTAAGAAATCTCTTGCCATGGTAAAGCTGGGCCAAATGCAATAAATGGTTCTAGCGCTATGATTACACATAAAACCTTTCAATAATAAAACATTGTTGTTTCACACCAGTATAGACAAGTGATAATAAAAACAATCAAGATAATTGAAAATGAATACTTTGCCCAGTGCAAAAATTGAAATTAAAGAGGGTATATGCCTCATCCACTAGGGGCCAAAGTAGCATATATGAAATAACACAGTGGTACAGACAAACTTTGTCTTCTGAATAACAGCTAAAAACAATTCATTAATGTTATCAAGAAGGGCGTTGTCGATCATTTAGCGTTGTGAGCTCATAACAGAAGGTTGTGTTGCAGAAATTTGTTCAAAACACTGCCAATGTATACATCCGATTAATGCATTGAAAAAAACTTCCATCACTGCTTTATCTCACTGAATATGTTCAAAAGTGCAGAAAAGGAATTTTCAAGAGTTTTCAGAAGATAACACTTCTTGCGTCGCACATTCCAGCGTACTGGTCAATGCAAAGGTAAATCATAGAATTTGACAATTGCCTGAGGGACTATTGCATCTTTCTCTATACTGATTGGTGCGAACGTACTGTAACTTGCATAATTTGTCGATAGCTGGAGGAAGTATTGCACCCTTTTGCATACTGATTGGTGCGGAAATACCTTGCACAATTTGATGACTGGTAGAGTGAAGGAGAATTGTGTGATCATGGTGATTTGTTAAAACTGGTGCCTTGACATAAATTAAACTCAAACTCCTACCTCAGATCAATCTTACAAATCAGTTTTGAAATCATAAATTGACATTCAGCTGGTGGTTTTACAAATTGGACAACTTATATTGCCTCAATTGGTAGTAGAACTGGTAGATTGGCCACCATAAACTGCACACCATAAGTGGACACACTACTGGTTGAAGTGTTATAGATGAGACATAACACTTAATAAGTGTTAGTTTGGTAGATTGAACACCATAAACTAGCGCAAAATTGGTGTTATCTGATAGATTGGACATCATAGAATTATTCGTTTGGTGTTAGCGTGACAGATTAGAGAGCATAAATTGACATTCATTTGGTGTTAGATTCATATAATGGATACCATAAATTGGCACAAAGAAGCCAGCCATTTGTCTTTTATTTGAACTTGGGAAGAATTATCGATGAACTTGGATTGAACTAAATTGAAATGAACCAGATGAATTAGTACACAGGGATGTAGGAAAAACTTACTTTCGAATAGTGATTATCGTGGGCAGCATAGAACCCTTGTTTTTTCGGGTGACACAAACATAACTATTTCAAGTCCAGTAATCTAGAAACTACCTACCTACCACTTTACTACCTACCCCGAATTCGAGTAAAGTGGTATGTGATAGTGGATTTATATTGTGGATAGTAAGTTAGTAACACAGAAAAAATCAAGGTCCTAGGATCGGACTAAACTTAACAACAGTGAATTGAACTGAACTAAATTTTTCTCTGGACTGATTGGACGAATAGTTAAACTGGCGACTGGATCAACAGGTCAATGTTTAATATCGCGGGCAGAACGAGCAACAGAAAGTACAAATAAAGGTAATTTCAACATAAGATTCGGGCAATTTACTGGGAAATTTCTTTTGTCAAGTTTATCATGTTTATATCCCTTGATATTCAGATGTGTTTTGAAAGTTCTAATTATTGTGCATGCAGTGTTGATGTCAGTAAAGCTAGTCAAAGATTCTATATATTTGTTATACAATAAACTTTAATAGTTAAATAGTTGTATCTGAATTTATTGGGAATACCAGAACTTCGCTAAGTCCACTAGGAAATATAGTAAATGTATTTCTGTAATGAAAACACATGAAAAAGGGGAAATTTCATGAACAGTAGGTTATATAAAGTGCCTACTGTATGAAAGTCACATTCAAAACATTATATGCGGTGGATCTATATTTCAAAACTGTAGGAGGTAGATTTAAAGACGAAATTGAATTGTTTCAAATCTAAAATAAAACAGAAGAAAACAGCAACACCACCACCACCACCAACAACAACAACAACAACAACAAACTCATATAGCACTTGTCTAGTTAGGACATTGTAACATTAATCATGTTAATTATTGGTGTCAATTCCACTTCAATTGCTTAATTGGCAAACCATTAAGTTAGTAGAGTTTTAAACTACACATCATAATGTTTTCTGTGGCAAAATTACTGGTGGTCTTTTCCCTCATTAGTTACATAGATGATGTTCACACATCCAAATTTGAAATCCAAATTGTACCCGGCACATCATGCTTCCGTGATGCTCGTTGGGGGGCATCCAGTATTAAATTACGAGATGGTGGATATGGTTATGGTATGCATTCATTTACACTCAATGGATTTCCATATAATCATGGCGAACTTGAATTTCACCCATGTGAGTTAACCATCAACTCAACTCATTCACTCTACATTGCTTTGACAGTTGCAAATTCGTGCAAATATTCATCATACTGGCCTTATGATAAAAACCAGTGTTCTGATGTCTATCTTGAACACGTGCCATCAGTAAATGGTGAATGTCCACACAAATTTGCTACATTTGGATATCCAATGCAGTCATGTCATTTTATCTGGCATGGTAGCATCCATCTTCATATCATCAGGGGAGAAGTCACTCTCACTATCCGTGCAAGTGACAATGAAGAAGATTCTGCGATATGTCTTGAAGATACATTTATTGAGAAAAACAAAGATACAAGAGTAACGTCAACCTGCAATACTGCTCTGACTGACACTGTAATTAAATGTTTAGGTTCTTTTTATATACGATGCAATGTGCAATGCCCAAGTAACTGCTCATGCATTCTTGGCAATCGGCAAGTTTTATACATTTGTGACCTGGGCAATGGTGTCTATCAAAACAAAAGTGTGCGGCTCATATTACATCATTTACGTTTTTTATACACAGTACGTTTTAACATGAGCTACAATGGCTTAATATCAATTACAAATAACAGCTTTATATCCATTAACACCATTAAGGAGCTTGATCTAGGTGACAATGCTATTGAGGTACTGTATGAAGGTGCATTTAATGGTCTGTATGAACTGACAGTCCTAGAACTTGATAACAATAGAATTACGTCATTGCCCGAGGGTTTATTTAATGACGTTGGTAGACTAGGTTATCTCAGACTTCAAAACAATTCGATTATGTCACTCACAAGAAGATCTCTGCATGGTCTTAGAGACATTTTTAACATATGGCTTAACGATAACTCATTAACAGTACTCCCGGTGGATGTGTTTGCTGATTTGGACAAGATATCATACATGACACTAGCATGCAACAAGATCTCCAATATAGCACATGGTGCATTTGCCAATTTGAAACGTATGATTACATTGAATATTTCCAATAATATGTTGACGTTTATCCCCTTTCAACTTTTTGATGATTTATTGAGCCTTGAGCAATTAGATTTGTATGGAAATAGCCTTATTCAAATTCCTAAAGTTATTCACATGACCAACATTAAGAGTATTGATTTGCGAGGAAATCCTTTGACTTACGTCACCAATAAACATTTTGACGAGCTTTCTGAAACTGTATATGTGAAAGTAGATCAACCAGTTATTTGTACTTGTTTTCTAAACAACTCGGACCACTGTTTAAATACTGAACCACCGTCTCCTTATTTGACCTGTGATCGATTACTCTCTACAACCGTCTTAGCTATATTCACGTGGGTTCTTGGTGTAGGTGCTACTCTGGGCAATGCGTTTGTTCTTGTGTGGAGATGGTTGATACAAAAACGAAAAGAAAACAAAGTGCAAACACTGCTATTAAGCAACCTTGCAGTTTCTGACTTACTAATGGGATTCTACATGATCATCATTGCATCTGCTGATGTATACTACGGGGAATATTTCCCTATGAATGCTGAAAACTGGAGATTGGGAAACATTTGCAAAATTGCCAGCATGTTGGCTGTTACATCAAGTGAGGCTTCTGTCTTCTTTGTAACTCTGATAAGCGTTGATCGGTGTATCAATATTAGGTTTCCCTATACCATCCATAAGTTAGGCACCAAATCAACAAGGTGGACCGCTTTTGTGATATGGTGTGTATCCTTATCCCTTGCCTTGGTAGCAACAATAATGGCTGGCAAAAATAAAAACTTCTATGACAATTCCCATGTATGTATTGGTCTACCGCTTGCACAGGTAGTGAGCTTTGATACAGAGACAGTTAAATTAATGTACTTTTTCCATGACTTTATGAAAATTAAAACGGTGTCTGAAGAGTTTACAAAGGTGAAAAATATTCAAACCAATCCTGGTTCATACTATTCTGTAGCCATATTCATAGGACTTAACATGTTATGTTTTTTACTCATACTAACTTGCTACATAGTGATTATTTCGACTGCCTTCAAAACATCTAAACAAGCTTCAAGACAAAGGGAAACGGCAGAAGAGATTCGCATGACTATCAAAATCTCAGCAATTGTACTAACGGATTTTTGTTGCTGGTTTCCAATCTGTCTTATCGGTGCTCTTGTCCAAGCAGGAGTTGTGACCATTCCTCCCAGTGCATTTGCTTGGATTGTAACGTTTGTTCTGCCCATGAACTCAACAATTAACCCATTAATGTATACACTTGGTGCAATAATAGGAGAGAAATGCAAAAAGAAACACTCACACTCACAGCATATTCAGATGAAAATAATATCTTCATCAAGACTAGAAGCAAATTATACTTTGTGAAAGGATTTCTAATTATTACAACCACACACAGGAAAAAGTTGTGTTAAAAAGGGAACATGGTTAACAGGTTGGGTTAAATTTTGCACAATGTTGGGAAAAATTTGACACAATGTTGGGTAATGGTGCACGTTTTACCCAACATTGTGTCAAATTTTACCCAATATTGTGCAAAATTTAACCCAACCTGTTAACCATGTTCCCTTTTTTAACACAACTTTTTTCCGTGTGCACCCCTCCTACATTCGTATTAACCCAACACAAATAAACATTAGATACCGAAATTGTCCAGGGAAGAGAATTAAAGAATTTTCGGAGAAATTATGAAACAGTTTCAAAAATGTGTAAAGACAAAGGCATTTTATTAAAGTTTGCCTGCTTATACTTTGACTCTCTATTGTGAAGAATCTGAATTATGACTGACTCATGGAACAGTGTAATCATTACAGGGTCCAAGAAATACAATGGTGTATTACATGCACAATTTTTGTTTTATTGTTAATTCTGTAGCTCTTTCTTGTCATCGTACACTGTTAAAAAAATTGTGTTAACGTTGTGTTAAAAGGGAACATGGGTAACAGGTTGGGTTAAATTTTGCACAATGTTGGGTAAAATTTGACACAATTGTGTAGAAAATAAACCAACATTGTGCAAAATTTAACCCAACCTGTTAACCATGTTCCCTTATTAACACAACTTTTTAGAGTGTCTATCTTATGAAAGTTTGAATTATCATCCAATATTTTGTCATTGTAACATTTCTTGTCAATAATGTACAAAGATCTGCTTTAATTATTTTATTAATTCTAACCAGTGAGTGTTTTAAAAATCTTATGAGTCGGCATTTTCATAATTACATGGTGAAACAATTACTCCTATTAATTAAACCCTTCCACTTATATCATATTGTAACAGATAAGAAAATGCGTGCTATACACTCAACAAGAAAAAAAAATGCAGCCTTTTTATCACCGCTATATTGTTTATCTCCTTACACAGTTAAAAAAGTTGTGTTAAAGTTGTATTAAAAGGGAACATGGTTAACAGGTTGGGTTAAATTTTGCACATTATCATGCTTTGAGGTGTCCAAGTGTGGGAAAATATTGGATCCAAAACATGATAATGATAAAATTGGATGATTTACGCCCGATATTTATTGGTCTCGCTATGAGTTTTAAAATATTGGGCTCGGCTGCGTCTCGCCCAATATTTTTGCAACTCATAGCTCGACCAATAAATATGGGCTCAATCGATCCAATTTTATACCAATATTGGTTTATTTTCTACACAATGGTGTCAAATTTCAACCAACATTGTGCAAAATTTAACCCAACCTGTTAACCATGTTCCCTTTTAACACAACGTTAACACAATTTTTTTTAACAGTGTACTATAGCAACATTCCCATCTCTTTCACCTACTGAACATCTTTGGGATGAAATTAGGCACTAACTTTTGGATGATCCAAATATATATCCATTTCCACAAACAGTACGCCTTGAGATAAATGACAGAGATCACAAAGAGTGGGTGAAAAAAACCAAAACTGTTATTCAGATATGTCTGCTCAAAATACATCAAGAAATCTTAGGAAAAATAAAGCTTGATACTAAAGTATGTATTTTAAACAGAAGCATGTTTAATGAGATCGTGAGATCGTAGCCCTGTAGAATCACAATCAAAGTGTGTGATTTGATTTTGGACGCTACGAAGACACTATCCAAAACCTAGCAAGTTAGAATATTCTCAAGTTAAGTGTCTCCGTTTAATACCGTCTGCGTATATTTTGGCTCATTTTAATTTTGTATACCCTCTCATAGAATGATAGTAGCAGGATTACGTTTTACATTCCAAACATATGGACAAAATTATTACGAGAATGGTTATGTTTGTGTATGTGCGTTAACTGGCTACGGAGTTCAGAGTAATTTTCCTTTGCAATTTATTTATTTGGCATGAGTTTGGCCATCTTTAAATCATAATTTTCTATGCAATTTTAGAAATTGTGTCATGACAGTTATGATCAAGAATACGTCATGTCAATACGGGGGAGATGTTACACAAAAACTCTTTCTTCATACACTCTAAAAAATGACCGTATTTTTACGGTAGCAAACCAGTATTATTTAACGGTGAATTCCCGTTAGAAAATATTTACGGACGAAATGTAAATTTGACGGCATATATCAGATATTTAATGCAATGACCGTCTTTTTTACGGGATTTTACCGTAAATATGTGGAAAAACCGGGAAGTTCCGTAAATTAATTGCAAAAAAGACAATTTGACACCACAGAAAATATATGCTCAATATAAAATATATCTGTAGTTATTGTACTAAAGCTGCACATTTTCCCTTGGTGTGGCAATCTGCAAACATGGCTTGTTCTTGAAAATGGCTAGGGATGCTTATTTTGACACTAAAAATCATCCGATTTTAAGTTGAAAACTGGTGTCAAAATCCACCTATGCTTTGAAACAGGTAGGAAAGGTCCATAAAAAAAATATGATTTAACGGTAAAATACAGTAAAATAAACAGCCACATGTAAAAATACAGTAAAATACCGTATAATAATTTACGGCAAAGTTGTAAATTTTACGGTAAAGATGTTGGCAACCGAATTGCCAGTGATTTTACCGTAAAATTTACGGGAAAATTTCTTAGAGTGTAGTTCAATGTAGTTTTATTCCAGAAGTTTAAATCTACTACAAACAAATTGATGATGATAAACATTTTGATTTTCAGGGTATTTCCACAACAATAGGTTCAACAATGGACAATGTTAAAAAGTCAAAATGTTCATGACAAGCTTCATACGTGTTGAAAACGTTAATGAATAAGAATAATGATTTGTTGATAATGCACAATTTTCAATGATTAACACATAAACCAACATAAATAATAGGATCAGGTTAATTTATGAGATAATAAATGTCTTTTCATCAAGTATGCCAAAACATGTAGCAAAATGGCCATGGTAAGCAGAAACTTGAATGTTACTTGTATCTCAAGCATCGTCTTACCTCTACTATTGCATAGACATGCATAAATCACCGAATATCTTATGCACTGCAGGCATATAATCCTTTTGAAATACATATTGAATTTTAACCATCCTGTATATTTCATCCTATTGATATCTCTTGTCATTATAAATCATACCTGTTTTAGCTGTTTAGATTAAGAGGTGTATGAAGAGAATAAAATCAACACACAATTTTTCGGGTACACCATCTATAATTTTCACCTGTGTAATGTCAGTATCATTTGTATATTTGGTATCCTTTAATATAAGCTTTCCAAAAGTGCATACTTTTATGCACTTTAAATGAACATATTTAATACTGTGTTGAAATAATCGTATATATTTTTTCGTACCTGTTCATGATTTTACCTCCTGTATGAATGTATTGCAATTTTACTCAGTTGTTCTGTGTAAATGTTTCAATAACGAGTGTATATTATTATCGTATAATATTATAATTATAATTTGAGTAGCCCGGTGCAATGAAAATATATACAGCGTCCGTGTGACTGAGCGTCCTAGCTACTATACAATTGTGTAGCAAGTATTTGTGCATGTGCGATCAATAAATCATTGATTGCGACTTATTCCGTGTATTTCAATTAGACCCGGATTCCTGGTTATGGGAGACACTCAGTCTCATTACACCGGAATAAAGATTTACTTTTACTACTACACCTAGCATAAGAGTGTATGAGTGTATTTAATCTATTATAACCCTCGTCTAACTAAGGGGGGATGGTGGTTGCAACCCTCCTAAAGTTTATCCCCGTTGTAAAAAAAAACGCAAAGGAAACAGACCCTAGGTATCTTAATAATCTCATTTACATCGCTTGCAGAAGCTGGAATGTTACTTGTTTCTCAAGCATCGTCTTACCTCTACTATTGCGCAGACATGCATAAATCACCGAATATCTTATGCACTGCAGGCACACAATCCTTTTGAAATATATATTGAATTTTAACCATCCTATATATTTTATCGTATTGATATCTTTTATCATTGTAAATCATACCTGTTTTAATTTATATTGGTAGCTGTTTAGAAGAAAAGAGGTACATGAAGAGATTTAAATCAACACAATTTTTTCGGGTTACACCATGTATAATTTTCACACACCCTGTATAATGTCAGTATCATTTGTATATTTGGTATTCTTGTATTATAAGCTTTCCAAAAATGTATACAGTTATGCACTTAAAATGAACATATTTAATACTGTGTTGAAATATATTCAAATTTGGCATGCTGTTCTCATTTAGTCGTATACTTTTTCGGACCTGTTCATGACTTATGATGTTATCTCCTGTATGAATGTATTGCAATTTTACTCAGTTGTTCTGTGTAAATGTTTTTGAATAACGAGTGTAAATCTTTATCGTATAATATTACAACTATAATGTGAGTAGCCCGGAATAAAGATGTACTTTTTCTACTACGCCTAGTAGTGTATGAGTGCATTAAAGTAGTATAACCCTCGTCTAACCAAGGGTGGAGGGAGCTCCTAAGGTTTTCCTCGCTGTATAAAAACGCAAAAGCAACCGACCATACACTCTAAAAAAGGTTGTGTTAAAAAGGGAACATGGTTGGCAGATTGGGTTAAATTTTGCACAATCTTGGGTAAAATTTGACAACATGTTGGGTAAAACGTGCACCATTACCCAAGATTGTGTACAAAATCAACCAATATTGTGCAAAATTTAATCCAACCTGTTATCCATGTTCCCTTTTTAACACAACTTTTTTTAGAGTGTAGGTATCTAAATAATCTCATTAACATCGCTTGCAGAAACTTGAATGTTACTTGTATCTCAAGCATCGTCTTACCTCTACTATTGCGCAGACATGCATAAATCACCGAATATCTTATGCACTGCAGGCATATAATCCTTTTGAAAAATATATTGAATTTTAACCATCCTGTATATTTCACCTTATTGATATCTTTTATTATTATAAATCATACCTGTTTTAGCTGTTTAGAAGAAAAGAAGTGTAACATTTTTCACACACCCAATATAATGTCGGTATCATTTGTATATTTGGAATCCTTCAATATAAGCTTTCCAAAAATGTATACTTTTACTTTTATGCACTGAAAATGAACATGTTTAATACTGTGTTGAAATCTGTATTACAATTTGGGAACCCTACCTGATTCTGAAGTTGGCTGTCAGTATACTACATTTAAAAAATGTAATCTGCACCCAAATTTTTACCTAATTATTAAATCTAATTATTATGAAATCTAGAAATTTGAACCATTTCTCAAAAATTGTGTAGGGTTCAAATTTTTGACAGGTTTTTGTCACAAAATACTTGAGGCAACCAGGTACATGGTAAAAATCAGTCTCATTTTAATCTTTTATCATGCTTAGTGCCATCATTTCATTATGCACCTGTATGACATGTTTGTGAGTAATTAGTCTGTTGCAGAGATCAAGGAGATAGCAGCTGGTTCTCATACAGAAGGCTTTCACATCATGATTATAAATTTGAGCAAAATAATAAACAGGGAACATGGATTGATTTGACCACTGCAGACTGAAAAGTTATCTTTTGTTATGATAATTCAATGGTCAGTATAAATATATTATCTATTTATAACTATTCAACCTGTGTGGATATTTCTTTGTCATGGTAATTTATTATATTTGCTTATCTGTAAGTGTGTAATTTCCTGGAGATACTCCTGGGGAGGGGTACACAACATAGTTTTGATCAAAATAGGGTCTATGAAACAGATTTTTCACATGTACGGTTTCAGGAACTGTTTACTTAAAAAAACCCCGACCATTTTGAGCTAAAAATTGCTTATAGCAGTTGAAAACTTGATAAAACACACTTTTGAGACATTTTCTTCCATTAATGTAAGTAACGGGGGCAGGGGGGTACTTTGGTATGATATGGAAATGCCCCAGGGGATCATTTATATTGATGGAAGTTGTTGGTATGCCCGCCAACAAGACCCCCTTTTCCAGCTTCCTCTTCTGCTCTCCAAGTGGGACTACTTAATGCAAAAATTATTTTATAAAGCTCAGAGTAAAATAACTAAAAGTTATTTTACTCCCAGTATAAAGTTATTATTAAAGTTAGCAATATATTTTTATATTATCAAAATTCATTGGGGTCTCAGTTTTATTGTAGCATTTACGAGTTGAAGAGTAGTTTCAGTCTTTTAGACATTCGGTGATACAAAAAATAATTATTCAATCAATCAATCAATCAACCAACCAACCATCCAATCAATCAACCAATCAATCAATGATACAAGTAGTACTTGCATATTACATGCATACCCAATGAAGGACACAAGGAGTCTATTCGTACAGGGGACACACGGCTTTACGTGACTGTCCGACCACGGAGCAGTAAAGTTTCTTGCCCAAGAACCAGTGGCGTGCCCAGGATTTTTTGAGTGGAGGGGCACAACCATTAGTAGCGGCAGAAGGTTAAAATGTCATATTTTTTAGATATTTTTGATAATGCACGCATAGCGCGCGAAAAATTTTGTCGATTCAGCTAAATTTGTTTACCTTTCTTGCAATTTACGCAAAACTTGGCAAATTTTAACTGAATATTGATATACTACTTAAAATTTCGCGCGAAGCGCGGAAAAATTTCGGCTTTTTCACATTTAAATTCTCAAAAACAAAGGGAAATTTAAGGTTTCTCTTTCTCTTTCCTTTTGATTTATTTCTCTCCTCACCTTTCTTTTCTATCTTTTTTGTGTCAAGATCCCCGAATGGGCCTTTTTCCCCGACTGACTCGCCAAACTGGGGGCACGTGCCCCCTGGCCCCCCTTTGGGCACGCCGGTGCCAAGAAAACAAGGAGACAAAAACCGCCCGTCCGGGGCTCTGTGACAAAGTGAAAAACGGGGGACTCTGAGCAAAGCTCATAAAAAGGTAGAGTATTTTCAGGTCAAAATGGCCAAAATATTCGCAAAATTTCAGGAAATTAGCAACATTTTCTACAAAGTTTTTCACGAAATTTCATCAAATTAAGTAAATGGTTGGTCTTTGAATGACAAAGGTTATTTTTTTTTTATTTATTTTTTTTAAATAAGATTTTTTTTAAAAATAGGGGATTATAGATTCTGACAGTTGGTAAATAGGTGGGCTTTTGTTGAGAGCAAGCGCAAGAAAGAGGGGTAAGAGGGCCTTTTTGGTGACATATTGCACATCACTTTACCATTCAGGCTGTAAGCTACACAAATGAATGCTAATGAACTAGCGGGGCCGGGGTACATGCTTCTCTATTCTTTGTAGTAACATTTCCGCATGTTATACTAACCGCTATAGGCTACGAATCAATATATGAAGGCGAACTAAACTAGCGGGGTTCGCGCGAAGCGCGCATCCCCGCTAGTATATTCAAATTTGTCATGTTGTTCCCATTTAGTGGTATATACTTTTTCGGACCAGTTCATCATGTTCATGATCTTATCTCCCGTATGAATGTATTGCAATTTATCTTATGCAGGCACACAATCCTTTTGAAATATATATTGAATTTTAACCACCCTGTATATTTCATCGTATGGACATCTTTTATCAATATAAATCCATACCTGTTTTGAATTATATTGGTAGCTGTTTAGAAGAAACGAGGTGTACGAAGAGAGTAAAATCAACACACATTTTTTCGGGTCACACCATGTATAATTTCCACACACCCTGTATATATATTTGGTATTCTTGTAATATAAGCTTTCCAAAAATGTATACAGTTATGTACTTATAAAAATGAATATATTTAATACTGTGTTGAAATATATTCAAATTTGTGATGTTTTTCTCATTTAGTGGTATTTGTTCTGACCTGTTCATGACTTATGATCATATCTCCTGTACGAATGTATTGCATTTTTACTCAATTGTTCTGCATAAATGTTTGAATAACGAGTGTATATTATTATCGTATAATATTATAATTATGATTTGAGTAGTCCGGAATAAAGATTTACTTTTACTACTACACCTAGTATCAGAGTGTTTTAATAATTTTGATGATCTTTGTATCTTTGCATGGGAGAGGGTCATACCTATCTATTAGTAGCAAAACCAAGTTCCTAGGAGTTTCGGTTCTAAAATTTATTGGGATTGCAACCCCTCCTTCTTTGGTTAGACGTGTTTCAAAAAGATTCGGTTAGACAAGGAATAAACAAGAGAAAATTATCCATTAAGGACGATCGCAGTGATACGATTCATGCAACTCTTTTTTATTTTAAAATTGGCTCGAAATTATTTTTTGTCATTTTGGCCTATTTTGGGCCTATTTTTAAAAAATTAGTTAGGTTGTTTACATTGGGTCAAGAGCAAGGGTTTTTGGATCTTTGGTCCAAAATCGTACATTTTGGTCCAAAACTGACCTAACCATCATCTTCTACATCTAAAAATACTTTTATATGGATTTAATTATCGGTTGCTGAGTTACAAAACATAATGTATTTCTGATTCTGAAAATGAAGGGTTGATTATACCCTTAAAGGCAACCACTATTTAACAATCAGTTGCAGATTCATCACATCCTATCTCACCAGAGCGGACCATCGACGTAATTCCAAAATACAGAAACAATGTCAAACATCCCATACAAAGAATAATAATAGACCGTTCTTCCTCTTGTTCCATACCCATGCTGGTTGGTGGTAAACATGGGAAAATCATATTCCACACGGGGTTATAGAAACAATTATATCCTCACTATAAACTAGAATCAGTCAGGTTGTTATCCTCACTATGAACTATAATTCCAATTAGATGGTTTTTCTTGTTAACACAACCAAGTTGACGCATTTTAAGTGAAATTCACACATGACACCATTCGTTGGATGCAACTTTAGTATTATATGAGAACGTTTATCATCACCCAGACTCTTGTGACATCAGTGTGAGTTTTAACTCTTCTGCCTTTATCACTTTACCTTTCAATCCAGAGGGCAATATGTATAATTCCAATCAGGTTATTTTTCTTGTAAACGTAACCAAGTTGACGCATTTGAAGGTGTTTGGTCCATGAGAGATCCGCCCGAGCAATTTTAGTAAAAATCGGCATGAATGATATTTTATCGATGTAGAACCGATTTTTAAAATAAAAATTGAGGGTCACGGGACTCGTTTTTGCATATGAGAGTCTGTTTAAAAACACCATTTTTGGAGGTTTTGGGGGACAAATTAGTACAGGGGTCTATGGGAAATGTGGCAAAAGTGAAAATATTTAGTGTTGATTCAAAAAATCTGCCCAAGCATTTTTGTTAATTTTTTCACAAAAGGTGCGCACAAGTATGTTCTTTCAAATAAAAAAAATAAAAATTGGGGGTCACGGACTTAATTTTCCAGAAAAATATTGAAATATGGCAATTTTTAGTTTCAAAACACTACTCAGAGTATATGCGCATGCGTGTTGCGTCACTTTCCAACTCGGAAACTAGCGCGTACTGGTTTGCGTGGACGGCGCGTGGACCAAACACCTTAAGCCGACGCTGTCAGTCTTTTATAGATGTAGATGGTATAGAACGTGTGAGAACGTTTATCATCACCCATCCACTTGTGGCCCCGATGTGGGTTTTAACTCTGCTGCTTCTATCACTTTACCTATCAAGCCAGACGGCAATATATACATGGCAAATCATGCTTTACGGTTGACCCGATGCAGGAAAGCCTGCAGTCAGTGCATTGAAGTGGTTCTCTATCGTCACTCTCCTTGGCATCACTGCATACATGTCAACTGCTCTGTGAGGCTTTATTGCATTTTCCTGTGTGCGTTTCAAAGTCAATTAAACGACGATTTACAAGCGCATTATTTTCCTCTTATAATGTTAGAAACAAATTGGTAAAATGCTATGAGTATAACACTATAAAGATTGTTTTAAAATCTACATAATATGACTTCCCGTGGCAGTATATCAGTCAATTGTTCAATTTGCTGTTTGTTATAAACACGTTAGATTGTAGCCACCACTCGCTGGCAGTCCGGGTTGAATTACAGCATCCGTGATAAGAATCGTGACTGATGAGACACGTTTACAATTGATGGAGTATGTTATATAAGTCATGGTTTATCAACTTGACGACAAAAAACCCTTGACGATATATTTATTTTGTACTGTGATTTATTATTGACGAGAAATTATTTGGTAGAATTTAGATTAAACACAGACCAAATATATTTGTTTCATTTTTTTTAAAATTTGTCTATGGAGTATAGCCTAATATACATCCTAATTAAATATTTAGGTTCACAATAAACAAACTTTTATTCATA
>JXSR01S000115.1:3960-16929 GCA_000969725.1 Ophiothrix spiculata
ATTGATAATTTTGAGATAAAATGCACAATTTTTGTGCGTTTTGTGTGCATTTCACCATTCAATACCATTATTTTAGCCCTAAATAGGTATTTTTTAACCAAAATGAATAAATTTGTCCAAAAAAGTTTGTGCGCTATGCACGCATCAATTTTTTTCAAAATGTTTGCCCCCAAGTAATTTGTCTTGCCCCATGTTTGCCCTCCAGAATTGAGATGCTGGTGCCGCCACTGCTTTCAAAAAATAGTATGTTTATTGTTTGAAAAAAATTATTTGTACATGTACTCTTGATAGTTTTTTCCCCTGAAATATCATTAATATTGATAAATTCCTAATTTGCTGATGTATTAGAATCAGTACCTTGGAATCAGTCGTTGAAACAAGTAACATGATATTTTTATTAACTTAGCCTCAATATTTCCCTCTACTGAATTATGAATAAATTCATGAATTTTGTTTGACACATACCCGTCATATTTCTTGCAACATATGTGAGTGTGATTCTTTGTACTATACAGGAGGAGTGCAAGCTAGTTCTTCTGTGCAGCTTTTTATTTCAACCATATTTTTTTTCTGTTTAAAGCAACACATTTTATTTTTATATTTTCGATCAATGGTTTAACCCTTTGAACCTTGGCCAGACCACGTGTATCTGTACCGCTGACCTGGGCCAACCCGAAAGTTATAAAACACAATATAACCCCTAAACTTACTTTGATTTTAATTTCCCTTGCTATATTTTTTTCATTTTACAGTATGAAATATTCCAGTAACCAGCATTCACAAAAGAATACTATTTGTGTCGACCATCATATTTGACATTTACTTTGTAGTCTATAGGCGAAGCCACATTTGTTGAAAATCGTGATCAAATGTACACAAATATGAAGAATTTTTCACCTGTGTTGAGTAAATATTGAGCAAAATGAGCCATCAACCATGTAATGGGTTCAAAGCTTCATTTGGTCATATTTTTTGAGGTGATCGAGGCTCATTTGCGTTACATCTCACTCACTCCATCAATACCTAACTCCTTCCTGGTAATCGTTGATTAGAGTTGATAAATACCTTTATTTGGCTAATATTTTTAATTGATTTTATAGACTAATACATTATCTTCAAAATCATACCAAAATTATGACATATCATACGGTTATCGAAAAATTGTGACGAAATTTGATGCACAATGTACATATCTTATCCACACCAACCACATTTATGCCTGTTTTCATCTCTGGCTAAATTAGCTTATTGACTTTAACTTGTTAAAAGTGTTAATTATCAACTTTATTCGGGTTAATTCCAACTTGTTTTTGATAAACAATAACTAGCCTTTAAAATCATATAAGATTTGTGACACTTCAATAGATTTTTAAGGAGATATGACAGAACAATTTATGCACAATTCTATGATGCCTTATCCTCACCCGCCTCAACCTCACCCGCCTCAACCCCTGGCTAAGTAGCTTTAACGGGTCATTAAGCTTAATTAATCACTTCATTTGGGTTCTATTCGTAATTTCTTGAAGGTCAAATAAATTGTCTTTAAAATCATACCAAAATTATGACATTTCATTTGATTGTTGAAAAGATATGACAAAAATTGATGCATAAATCACTGTCCATGTAACAAATCCACCTTTTATGGGTGCCCACATTAAAAAGCATGACCATTTATGTCTTCCGACATAAATAAGACCATTGAAAATTGCAACTACTCATGCCTGATGACAGACACAACAAGTTTCTGACATGTGACCTTAAAGCCAGTAAACCAGCTCTTCAGGTATACTGTACATGTACACGTGAGCCGGTATACCGGCTTGTCAGATTCAAAGGTTTAAAAGTGCTCTTATGAGTGCAGGGAGTGCAATGGTACAAATATTTTTATGAGGTTACAGAGGAAATGTCTTGCAAGGGGCAAAATAAGAAACATCCATCATTTGTTTTATATAACTTGAACAAAGAGTCTAACAATTTAAAGCTAAATTTGTAAGTTTACATGTGGTAAACATTATATTAACTAATGACTGCACAGAAGTGATATATGCATTAGTTTACAGTATTCCTGTTTGGAAAGAATACAAAACCAAATATAATTATGTGCTTGAGAGCTGTATGTGTTTTAACACCAGTATTTCTATTCTCTTCTATTTTCAGGAAAAGATGATAGAGAATGAAGTATCCATCTTACGGAGGATGAAGCATCCAAATATCATCTTATTGATAGAGGATTATAACAGTACAAGGGAGCTGTACCTTGTCATGGAACTTGTTAAGGTAAGGCAAAAGATGATAGAGAATGAAGTACCCATTTACAAATCTTACAATGCATGAATCATCCTGACATCTTGTTGATGGCACAATACAAAGGAGTTGCATCTTTTCATGGAACTTGTTAAGGTAAAGCAAAAGATGATAGAAAATGAAGTTTCAGTATGAAAACATATGTAAACAATACTTATCTGTAAACGCGTTTATCTCAGTTATACTTTACTCCCTGACAAACTTTGACGGGCTATAACTTGACTTCTGAAAATCGTGTGAAATTCATTGAGGTGTCATTTTAGTCCTTAAAACATGGTCTTTTGCAAATATTTAAAAAGGTGGAAATGACAAGAGGTGGCATTTACAGCTTGTTTGGGATGGACGGTCACAAATATGCTTCTGGAGCAATTTAAGTTACACAAGCTCCTAGGGAATATGCTTCATTTGAAATTCATATGTCAAATTTACTCCTATACTGCAGCCCAGGGGTGGGGATATCGTTTAAGTCCATGATGTGAATTATCAAAGATTATAGGATTGTGGAGTGTGAAATCCTGTAAGGCTATCATCAACTGTCATTTGAGCAGCAGACAATGAAGCTGAAAGGAGGAGGGGGAAGGGGGGGGGGACATAAGTTAGTGATCCATAAGGTAGCGTCCATTAGGTGATATGTTCAATTTGTTATCCATATAGTGTTGTCTGTTAGGCATAACTATCAGTATGCGAAACTTTTTTACGATAGGTATACATTGAACCTAATACACTGACGTGTGGCAGAGTCCTTAGCTAGCATGTTGTCCATATGATGATGTCTACAGGCCCAAACTCAAATGTGATAAGATGTATGTCTTTCACCGGGGGTGGGGGCACTCAAGTATAATGTTGCAGGTATTATGACCACAGTTTTTCAAAACACCCCCTAAAGGGTGGAGGGTCCTGAAGCCAAAATATACCCTTTTTCCCCTTTTCACACCCTAAATCAGGATTTTATTGATACTGTTTTTACACTAGGGTTTGAAAGAGTTTCTTGAAAATTGCCCAAAATTGCTGTTTTTGATATCCTAAACGGTGTCACCTGATTCACCCTTCAGTCCTAAAAAACAACCCTAATTCACCTTTTTCAGGATTTGCTTTTTTTGTTGTTTCCATTTCTGCATTTTAATATTTTTCTGTATTTGTCTTTATCTAGGGTGGAGATTTATTTGATGCAATCACGACTGCTACTAAATACACGGAACGAGACGCAAGCTGTATGGTTCACAACCTATTCAGCGCTCTCAAATATTTACATTCCATGAATATTGTCCATCGTGACATCAAACCAGAAAATCTCCTCGTCTGTGAACATGAAGATGGGACCAAATCATTAAAGCTGGGAGACTTTGGACTGGCTACCGTGGTGACAGGGAAATTGTTTACTGTCTGTGGGACACCAACATATGTTGCACCAGAGATCATTCTTGAAACCGGGTAAGGTCTAAAGGTCTGTTCAGAGTACACGCACTGCAAAGTTTACTGAAAAACAAACTGCAGTGCAGAGTTGCAATAAAGTTAAATATGTTTTAACTTGAATTGCGTCAACATGCGGCAAGGTGCAGCAAATAATAATCAATATATCGGTAAAATTTACCGCACTGCACTAAGTTGCGGCGTACTATGAACGGACGTTAAGACTTTATGTGGTGATATAATCCCAGGAGATGCGAAAATTGGTACATGGATGTGTAGTTCTCGAGACCTATGTAATTTTAGGGTCTCATTTAATTTAAAGTTTCTATATTTTTTTTAGAGAGCATCAAGAAGTGTTAATTCAGATGAGGATCTCAAATTGATATAGCCAAAACTTTGGTTCCTAATCTTAAAGGTCACTTTTAACCATCACTAAATTAGTCTAGACCCCTTTCAGAGTCAGTTTTACTTTCCAAAGCCACCTTTTCAGCAATTTTGGATGAACAGCCAATAATCCTGCTGATATTTCCTCCTTTAAATGCAAGTTTTTTCTTGTGAATTCTACAGGTATGGTTTGCAAGTTGACAACTGGGCAGCTGGAACAATCACCTACATCTTACTATGTGGCTTCCCACCATTTAGAAGGTAATCTATAATGGCAGGTTTACACTTTTTGACGTCAACATAGGGTAACCACCACTGTTTGATCACCATTAAAGTATAGCCATTTATAACCAAAGGCACCTTATTGCTGGCGCTATTTCTATAAATCAAGTTTCCAGTTTCTTAGAATCTCTGAGCCTTACTTTTGACATTTGCCACATGGATAAGGTCAACGATACCAAAAATAATTTTTATTCATGTTAAATTCACACACTAAATATTTAATTTATGCAATAAGCATAAAATTAATTTCAAAAACTGAATAGCGCCACCAATAATGAAATCTCATAATATGGGCTAAAATGATATATTTTGATCTAATATGAGCATTTTTTGAGATAAAACGTGAAACTAAATTATGGAAACAAGTTTAACAGTTCAACATCTTATTCCAAAACTAATTTAAACACTTTTAAGGGCCTGTATTTATTAAAATTTTTAAATTAATAAATGAACCAATCAAACAGCGGACTAGTAAATAAAAACTTGCAACTGAATGCGACTGATAGTAACGACAGTCAGATTGTATCAGCATTAACTGACTAACAACGACTGGTGGACGATTCAAAACTGCAATCAGCAGGCCTCCCTGGCTTGGCATTACCCGTTTGTCATCACAGTGTAAACATAGCCTTTTGCTTAATTGTCACAAGACTTTCTATCATTGCGAGAATTTTTTTTTTACAGACCTTAGAGTTGACCCATTGCTATTTAGTACAAAGGTGGGTTAGCAAATTCAAGTACTCAGGTATTTCAATCTTTCCTTTTTCTTTGCAAAATATGGTATTGTGATGGGCTTTATTTGAATTTTATTTTGAAAATGTGTGCAAAATGGTGCAAATTTTAGCATTTTCCATCAAAACTTTGTGCTAAATTAGCACAAAGTAGGGCAAAAACTGTAATGGATGGGTGCCCCTTTCTCGAAAAACGGTATTTGGATAAGTGGCTTTTCAAATTTCCCAGATGCAAATCTCTACCCAAACCATACTTGAGTAGCACCCCCCCCCCCCAAGAATTGTCTGCATAGTCAGAAGAAAGTAAATGGGCAATCGTTACACTGCAGCAGAAACCACTGATAGACGCATATAGATAGAGTAGTTGGCTGAGCTGGAACAAGCAAAACCCACAGGAGCGTTAACTTCGATGTGCATTGCTGTGAACTCGCGAAACTCACAGGGTTTATCTGCTGTGGCATGCCATCTCAGCGGGAGGTCTGCCAACTACTCTTTCTATATGTGATATTAGCATAACCAATAATCAAATTGGCACCCAAATCCCTGATTACCAAATGTACTGTTAGGCAAAATTAAAAGTTGATGATGCAGCCATTTCTCTGCTCAATGTTTCAGGTGCTCAGTACCTGCGTGGATCAAAATATGTACCATTTTACCTTAATCATGTCTTTCCTTTCAGTGAGACCAGTGACCAAGATGAGCTCTTTGACAAGATAGTAACAGGTGATTATGAATTTATCTCCCCATTCTGGGACGAAATCTCCAACCCCGCAAAGGAACTCATAGGTCGTATGCTGGAAATTGACGTCAAAAAACGTATCACTGCAGCTGAAGTTCTTGAACATCCTTGGGTCGCTGTAAGTATTGCTTTGTTAAGATTCCATAGTGAAATATCTACACTGGAATAGTATAAATAGATCTTTTCAAAATCCATTCGGAAATCTCCGGAATGTCAATCACATGTCTGATTTTTCAACCAATTACGTACAACATAATAATTAAAGTTCAATTCTGGTACCAAATCCAAGATAGAAGTGAAAAGCACTTACTGAAATATTTTGACTTCTGTCAGAAGTCTTGGTCACTCGTAGACTGGTAGTGGTGTGTTACTAACTGGCAACCTTTGATGACTTCGGTGACGTCATCAACTCTGAAGATTGCCTGATGATTTGGTCGTAGGTTCTGCTAAGTTTGTATGACCCCTAATCCTTGTTCAATGCTTTTGTCCCCCAGTGCCTTATCCATATAGATTCTTTCAGCCATCACGTGGTCTTATCTGCTTCAAGGTCTATTAATTTTACTACATCCCAGTCAATTACATGGTTCATTTGAGCAACATGTTCAGCGACTGCAGATTTGTACATCTCCAATTCCAAACGAAATGTAAAAACCTTGAAATAACCCACCCTAAGGTAGATATTTTTGTAGGATAATTTCCAGTTTTTGTTTGAAAATCAAGTTTTTCTTAAAACTACAGATGTAAATCCTCTGAATATTTATGGATTAGCAGTTTGTTTATCTAAACTTCAACATGTGTAAGTCTACATCTCTTTATAAGCTAGTACCCACTTTATTTCATCACAGACCATAAAAATGTAATTCTCAGGTCTATGATTTCATCATTACATTAACTAAACACATGCAGGATTAAATCCCTGTATATATGATACTAATTTCCTTAGAGCCAAACCATAGTCGGCCTTCAAAATAATTTTTTTGCTATGAAACATTTTGTTGTGACATCAAACTATGGGCAGCCATAGGTGTTGTTGGTTTTAGGCACCTTTCTTGATTTCACACCATTTTGTGTTACATATCGATTTGGGTTTAGACACCCTTATGGGTTTTACACACTCTTTTGGGTATTTTAGACACAATTATCATTGTAATAGACACCCTTATCAATTTTATAGACACCTTTCTCTCAGTGACACCTATGGCCGCCCATAGTTTGACGTCACAACAAAATGTTTGATAACGAAAATCTTGTTTGAAGGCCGACTATGGTTTGGCCCTTACATTTCAAGGCCAGTGACTAACAAAATTTAAATTTCATCTCCTACATGATCCGATGCTTTCAAGATGCAGTGCTCTCCTGATGCATCTGGAATGCATTGCAACAGCGTCTATACTCTATAAACCTTGAAGTATGCAACAAGCAATCGGACTCTGTTACATAGCATATCCATTGTATCCTACAACATTGTGAACTGGTACTTTTGTATTGTGTAAGAGACTAGTAATAATTTATTAGGATTAATTAAGACCAAATCACTGCGTATTAATATTTTTTATGTGAATTATTCATGGTTTGGTATCATTTTTGGCTAATTTTGTTGCTAACACACGGACAAACATTGAACATAAGTTCATTTGAAGATTCGCTATGTTGTTTTGATTCAAGAAATACGGACTAATATGACCATATTGATTTATGTGCATCAATCGGCTGCTTGTTGCATACTTCAAGATTTACAGAGTATAAAGCATAGTGGGACCAAACTGTAACATTTACCATGACAGCAATGTGTTAACCCATCTGATAATCTTATCTACAACCATCATTGATTAACATTTTGAACTTTTTCATTATCCTATTTTGAATACGCTTGATCAAATTAAAACCAGTTACAGCTCAAAAGAACAATTACAATGAAACAATTGGAAATTGGTAATGCTAGTTATAGGGTCTATATTGGTATTTTGCCTCAAAACATAACAGTCTTGGTGCACTGAATCGGGGCACCAAATATTTGGTAGCTCATAAAAGTATTGGTTGCCCTTCAATATTGTAAATTTTTCTGAAACTATTCGGCCAATTTAGCTATCTTAATTTGATGTCAAACATATACCTCTATGTGTGGAAATAAATCTGCCTTTATAACTCAGTCGTTTAATTTCAGTGTGATGAAACGTATCTTTATTTTGAACATTTTCACAACACAAATATTTTTTGTTGTTACTTCACTTTAGTCCAAGCCGAAAAGAAAACAACACTCAAAAATAATTAAAAAAGTTAAATTTCAAGGTAAGCATGTTTTCATTCAGTACAATATAGCAAGGCACATACAAATGTGGTGAACTAACAAAAAGCACAGGGCTTATTGCTGTAGAAACAAACAGCTCAGCTATCATTAACCATCATAACCAAATTGCACCCACATATGGCCTACATATCCATAGCTCTTTGGTGGGCCGTAACTCTCAACCTACTTTGCAAAATCCAGAAAAGAAAAAGAAAAGGTCAACATATGGTATTGGAAAACTGTCTATCCAGTCCTTAATTGATGGGAGTACTACCCTTGAAAGTAGCCATTTAATATCAGCAATTGTCACACCACTGGCCAGAATGGAAGTTATCATTTCACTATAATTCTAACACAATCGGCCTTTATCTTTCTTTGATATCTTGTATTACAGCTTCCCTAACTGGGAAATCATGTTTTAATTTTCTTACATAGATCAAAGGCTCTTGCCTGATCACATTGCAATCATGACAGTCCTGTGGTTTCATCTATTATGGCAACTAACCAATATGCACTCTCAGTCACAACTTATATACCTTTCCTGACAGCTCCCCATATTGGCAAGGCAATTAGAATTCAAATTTCAATGTCTTACTAAATGACATAAACCATACCAATTGGTCATACTGGGGCAATCTACAGGAGAGTGCAAATCCAGATGAATGTGCATCTCCGTAAGCCGCTTTGCATTAGACTCTGGCTACACGAGCCTCAGATCCAGATCTGCTGTACAGCACTCTGCGTACGTGTAAGTGGTCTACGCTGACGAGATGCGCATGCAGCTGGGTCTACGCTCCGTGTAGATTGCCCCACTGTAAGGTTTGCACAACTTACTGATTGGAAGTAGAAGTCTTGCTATGTGTACTTGACCATATACAACATGCTTCCAAAAACACAAGTTAATCAATCGGCTAGTATCCTCTTGCAGACAAAAGATGCTTTAGTTTAAATTTCTTCTGACCTGTAGCATCTAACTTGTTTGAAGCCTATAGGTCAACACATCTCATTACACTATACAGCCAAACTCATCCTTTTGCAGTCTACACTCTGCACTCTACTTCAGTAGTAACTAGATATTGTCAATACATTTTAGCCTTCCATTGAGAACCCCTACACAGTTGGTCTACTGGGTATCCAATTGAAGGGTAAAATGTAGTGACAAGTAGTAGCCATATAGTCCCAGTGCAGTGTGATGACTGCATGAGGAATTTTGCAGTGAACTAATCTTGCATCTGTCATCTTGGCTAGCATGTCATAGGCAATAAGATATATCAACATTATCTGACACAAACAATCCCATTTTTTCCATATTTCAATGTCATTCAGGTATCATTGGTGACACAATATTACTTTATATATCAAAATGACTCTGCATGGGTCATGTATCATGTGCAACCTTTGAAAATGATTTGTGTCAACCATAGATAGGCCCTATACAGGGTGTCCCAATAAAAATGCATCACTTTTGTTTTTGATCATATCTCAGGAACCGATATATAAAAATGAAAACTTTTTTCATAATACCAATAAATATAGATTAGTCTTTCACTAGGCAAATTTTAAGCAAAATCCGTCGAGCCGTTCTTGAGAAAACTAGAATTTTGTAAGAAGACTCAGTTTTACCCCGTTCCAATGGGGTTGACCACAGTAACTCATATTTGCAACTACCATCGATCTGACAAGACCATGTTATCACTCTAAATGGAAAACTCATTTTAATCATACTGATGGATAAACACCTTTTCAGGAAAGCAACGACAAAACAACAATCATAGAATAAATTAAACATGATTAAAACTTGATAGCTTGTCTGATCACACCCGACTCCCTTTAATAATCGTCCGGGTTTAGAACGTCGCATTGGACAAGGAACATGATGATAAGAACGAAGGTGCCTGGAAACTAATTGTTGGCATGTGGAAGGCAGAATTGCTTGAAGTTTATATAAAACTGCACCACTTTTCACGAGGAAGTGAATTATGCTTTGTTATTTTGATTTGAATAATAAGTTTCCAATGTTATATTTGTAACACAGCAAACTTAGAAAATAAAAAAACGATTTCTGAAATGGACTATCAATAAAGGAAATCTCTGCCTTGGTTAAGTTTTCTTGAGAAATCGTGAACTCGGTTTTTTTTTTGTCCTCTTTTTATTTAACGCTGCAAAACAGATAAACCTACACACATTGAATTACGGTGCCACTTTCAGTGCTGAAAAGATATCAAAATCATGTTTTAGTATCTATGCCATATTTTTACTATGCAAATGTAAAATAAATTGATCAATAGTAACCAAAGATGTGCATTGTTAACTCGATAAATATGAGATACTGTGGTAAACCCCGTTGGAATGGAGTAAAATTAGGTATTCTTACAAAATTCTACTTTTCTCAAGAACGGCTCGACGGATTTTGCTCAAAATATACCTGATTAAAGGCAAAACTATACAAATTGGTATTATGAAAAATGTTTTCATTTTTATTCATCAGTTCCTGAGATATGATCAAAAACAAAAGTGATGCATTTTTATTGGGACACCCTGTATACTCTATCAGCTTAGAAGCACATACTGAACTACACGGTAAATTGTATCATCTGCGCGTAAATGATGCAAACTTTTTTCTACAGACTATTAAACTTGCGTGACAATACATGCCAAAGCTAGATACACAACTTAAACTTTGGCAGTTACTTTGGTTTGAACTTCTTGGTTTATGTAGTTTAGAATGGAAGAAATCTCAGAATTTTTATATCATGTCATGGATTGTCAGCCATGGAGCATAACCCTTTCTGTCTTGAATTGCCATATAGGTGTATATCGCCCATACTGAATTAATATACACTCAATATGAATTGGAACGCCTGAGCGTTCTCTCATAAGCTCCTTCAGAAACGCTCAGGCGTACTATAGGAACGAAAGGGTTAAATAGGGGTGTAAGCGAGTCCTGATTACCAATATACCAATAAGCAGTCACAGAGATTCCATTATACATCTTTCCAAAATACATTTCATTGCATCTCAATTTATTATGTAAGCACAATTAATATCATAGGGCACAAATCCAAATACCTCTACCATTCGAGACCTCACTGAATAACATAATTGGTGCATATTTTGTGTTCTCTTAATAAGAATATCTGTCATAACATTGTTCGCATATCACTTATGCTTCATCAGGCCATGGTAAGAAGATACATATAAGTTCCGAGTAAGGGTCAAAACATGGTTATTTTGAGCTATCAAACATTTGGTGCAACAAGTCTTTGTTATTACATTAATTCCAATTCATCTTCTAATCAATAACAGATGCTTGGTGTTGAAAATCACCAAACATTTGACATCAAAAAAGAAATTGTGGTGTATTGATTTTTCATCACCAAGCCTCCGTTATTAATAGAAAATACATTGGAACTATATATCAGATTATAAGATAACAAAGACTTGATGCATCAAATGTTTGATAGCTCAAAAGAACTATGTTTTGACCCTAAAATACAGGATATTTTTGTTTCAAAATTTTTGATTGTGCATCATTGAGTTAAAGAGACAAAAATATTTGTGCTTCATTTGAATCCTTTCAATTCTTCAATAGCAATGAATCAAATTAAAATAGCAGCAATCATGGTAAACATCACATTTGATTAGTGATGTATGCATCAGATTTGCAAAAATTATAAACTCGTATGTCCATATGCACAAAGCAGGACTAACTTTAGTCCCAGACTAGTAAAATTGATTTCTTGAGATTAACATATTTTTTGGAATCTGTAACAATTTATGTCCTTGCATTAAAATCTATGCTGAAATATGACTATTAGCCTGTTTCTACTCAAATGTAAAATATAAATCGATCATGTTTACCGTGTAAGAAAACCGTGTTGCACTTACCACTCTGTTTATACTCATGACAGAATCCGATTATTTTTTGTTTCACTGGATGAAATACCGTGTCCCCCGGATGTACGGAAAGTACAGGTTGATTGACCTTTTGCACGGCAATGCATTGTGATAATCGTATTCTCATAACCGGTACCTTTTCTACTGGATTGCGACACATGATTTAAACGGCAATAACTACCTCCAGAGGTGGGTACAATACACGGGTAATTGTCTTATACGGATTTTGAATAAACCAATTATTTTGTGTTTCTACTGGATGAATTACCCAGCTTTCTCAAACTTAATCGGCATTACCCAGGTAAGCATAGTTGAATAGAAACAGGCTATATAATTTGACTATTTGTCTGTTTTGGGACATTGGCATTTTTTCCCAAAAAGATTAGAAATTGGTTTAGACCAGGACTAACTAATTTAGTCCCAGACTAAACCATTTATTTGTTCTAACAATAATTGCAATTCTAAAACAGACAAATGAATCAAACATTAAAATTTTCAGTTTAAATCTTTAATCAAGAACATAAATTATCGCTAGATGTCCCCAAAAATGTGTGATTTTCCCCAATTTCAAATTTCACTTTCAAGATAGTTGTGCTTTGTGCATATAGACCGTAGGAGCTAACAACTGTTGCACAAATCATCTGCAGATGACAAGGGACCATTATAGTTGCTTTCTATTTGTATCAGTTAACACTAAATTGAAACATTAGATCAACCTGAAATCAGAAATCAACCTGAAATCAGACTGAAACTTGCTACACACAGTTCAGATGAGTCTATTTGTGTTCAACCTGTTACCTCAACGCCACAGCATCACTCAACTATGCCATGTTTTGATCTCAATGTATCTGAGACTTTCCCCTCCTCTTCTGAACCATACACCAAAGAGATTTCTACACAGACTGATGATATCTGCACTTCTTCTTGTACTATTG
>JXSR01S000115.1:44985-66642 GCA_000969725.1 Ophiothrix spiculata
TGGTCCAATGCTGGGCCAATGTAATATTATGCTGGCCCAACCACAATTGTTTTCTGGGTAGTACCATTCCCCTGATCTCCCCTCCCATGGACCCAAAAAAGCAAACAAAAAATCAAATCCCACCACCCTGAATGGCCTTAATCACCTCATGCATATTGACAAAGTTCCAACTCAGTGTATGCAACATGGTAGTGTAGCTGACCTTTGTATTCACGTATGGGGTTAATCCATATATAGTGCATGTAGAAACAAGCATGGCAGGTGTATTGCTGGCAGACGGCAAGATGGATACCGGGAGGACTATGCGTAATTTACTGCTATCTTGTATTCTTATTCTACTTGTATTCAATGTGTGTGTGCACAGTGATGGTAAGCCTTATTTTTTGTCCAAAAACATAATATTGTAGCTAGCTGTCTAGGACAGTCCCATGCAGGCTAGGCTACCTTATCTAGCTTGCTATCTGCATGATTTAAGGGTACGTTCGTTGCTTGTAATAAGACTAGATTAACCTTTATGTGCTAATGTATACTGTGTACACTACCAGCAGATGGTCTGATCAAGCCTGATACTGATCTAGCTTTATGTATAGTTCGAAGGTCAGGTAAAGTATCGGCAAAGTAAAAGTCGGCAAGCATTAATTAATAATGTATAATACATAACCTTTAATCAAACATATTGCTGACTTGCATGAATAAATTTAATTGCCACCGAATTGAATTTGTTGACAGACATACAGTTTACACACACTGGATATAATAGCAAGTTGAGCAGAGTAGCCTGAGTGTGCAGTACTGATTTATTCATGCAACCAAGTATAATAAAGCTTGCCTAATAATACAAATCTAGGTGATTTAGAGGGATTGCTTATTATGTGCAGTGGTGAGCCTTGTCCACTCAACAGCATTTGAAGTTGTGTGCAAAGTATTGCATTTAAATTCAACAGAAAATGGAAATGCATCGCATTTGGCTATGGAAGAAGCATGATTAACCCCGGAGGAGGGAGGGAACTGTCCTATTCAAGAGGCGACACATATGTAAGGCTCAAAATACCCCTGCTTTTCAGCATTGATATCACCCAAAGACCCATTGTTTTTAGTTGCTTGTGCTCCCACCCAATGACCCCTCAATTGTTTTTTTTTTGGGGTCTTATTGAATGCCAAATTTTGCACACTGAATTCCAAAAATCATGCTATAACCCAATGACTCCTCGTTATTTTCAAATAATCTTATTTATTTTTCTCTTGCTGATCGAATGCCAAAACGCTTTCTCTCACCCAATGATCGGGCCTCTTTTTTTGAGAATGTGCTCTCAACGAATGCCCCAGCCTTTTGGAACATGAGCCTTACACCTGTGTCCACTTCATATTTAACTGTCCCCATGATTAAACTTATTCTTGCATTACGTTTCAATAAGAAAAGTAAATGTACAGTGCGGTACCCTTGGGATTATCTTGCACTTTTTAAACAAAAATATAGAATTTTCAGTGCAAATGGAACTGGGGTTGGGTAAAAGATTTTCTTAAATGATCTATATAAAAAAGGATCTTTTATAAAAAAATAACTCTGATATGGTCCAATGCTGGGCCAATGTAATATTATGCTGGCCCAACCAAAATTGTTTTCTGGGTAGTACCATTCCCCTGATCTCCCCTCCCATGGACCCAGCAACAAGCCCAGGCAGGTAAACGGGTGCAGGACAAGGCACTGATATCACAGCTACTCTGACCATCATGCAAGTCAAACTTATTACTTTGATGAATGGTTTACATGCTTCATTCATATCAATGAAGCATTGCAACATATTCATATTATTAAGTGAAAACAAACAATTCATATTATTTAGTGAATACAAACACGAGGATGACTTTGACAAATAGCTCTTATATGTGTTTAAAAAATTCGAGGAATTTGAAAAGAATGTCACATAACCAGATAAATTCATAAAATGAGATCTAATGGGTAGTGTCTGACTGATCTGATGGATAAGAATCAGACCAATTTGAAGCTTATCTAATCGGAATAGGAATTACGAACAAATCTATATTCTGCCGATCTCACAAACCAATTCAACAAACCCTACGAAAAAAAAAGTTAATTGCATCTTTTAGTACCAACCAGACTTACCAGAACCAAAGGGCAATATTAAAATACTTTACCGGTACTAACGCCCTGCAGGGCAGGTTTTTTCTCACCCCGACCCCGTCGTTCCCTGACAATTTATTTCCTGACCCGCCCGACCCGATAAAAATTTAGCTTGCCCCGACTGACCCCGACCCGAAAGGATTTTTTCTAGACCGGACCGACCCGGACCGGTAGTTTTTCATGAAGTCATTAAAATGGAGTTTAACAAGAATTACGATTTAAGCTAAAACCAATTACGAAAAAATGATTGTTGATCTATTTTATTTTTACCCCGAACAACCTTTTGCGTTTCCCGGACCGAATGTAAACTTTCCCGACCCGGTCGACTTCGGTATAGCTCCAAAACAAATCCCGTCCCGGTTTCGGTCCGGTCCGGTCAAATTCGGGGTTTCGGGTTTCCCCACAGGACCTTAACCGGTAAACATTACATGGAATTAACTATGACAACCACATGACACATAAATGATCACTGGATTCACTGATATTACGTTAATGTAGGCAATGCATTATCCTTTGTAATATACACTTGAGGAATCGGAATCGACCGATTTGAAACTAACGAAGGTCTCAATCGGTTGATTGCGATCTTGAATAGATCAGTCAGACACTACTAATGGGTCTACCGAGAATAACTTCCATTATTTACTAACACTTATTCTACATCATTATCATTTTTGACAGCTTCCAAAACAAAAGGTGGTGATAAAGTCTCCAAAACTCCAAAGACAAGTCCCCCACAATCTGATGACTCAGCAAAGAAACCATCAAAGCAAGACAAAGCGCCACCAAAGAAAGATGCTTCCCAAACTGCATCAACAGAGGAAGCCCTCTTTACACCACCGAAAGAGCAGTATTCACCCAGAAATCGTGATCATATTGAGTCAACATTGAATCTTCAAGATAAGGAAGAAATAGTGACAGCGAGTCTTCTGGAGAAATTAGCCACGCTAAAAGAAATCAATAACAAGTTGATTCAACCGTTGGCTAAAGCTTACAAGTTCCATGACATGGGCCATTCACCGATATCAGGTAGGCTTACTAGAATGCACCGTTCTGCACAAGATCAATCTAAACTTTAAAAGGAAAAGATGAATTTGGTAGAATGAGTTTGGTAGAAAGTAATGTAAAATAATCAAAGACCTGATTCTAATGAAAACTCATTATTTTATTTTCTGCCTTGTTGTGCATGTTCTCGTCAAATCACTTAAAATTAAGACTTTGCTCAAGACAATTGCACAGCATTTACATACTCAAGGTTTTTTTAGCGGATATGCAGATTCTAACCATATCCATTGTATTTATTTTATGAACCAGCAACCTTAAGTAAATGAGGTAACATAGATCGTAACTTCCATGTTAAATTAAGAAACATCGAGGAAATGTGGGAAATATTATAATCAAAACCTAACATCATTTGAAGTGTTAGCAGTAATAATGGAAGCATGTGAAGTTTCATTGTCAAATGCAACCCATATATAACAATACTTATTTCTACTATTTTCTTTCATTCCTAATTATCGTTGCCGTCAAGAAAAATATACTGAGTTGAAATCTTAAAATTAGCTATATTAGCAAATTCAATGGAAAATTGAGATTTCTTTTTGACTTACATGCAATCTATGAAGTAAAAGCAATGTTTTACAAATGAAACTAACCTCTTTCCCGACTTATTTCTTCATTACACATCTTTAGAGGATAGCCTCATACCCAAAATCAACATTTAAAACTAAATACTTTTTGTCGTTTCTGAAGTGTTTGATCAGAATTTGATTAATATTTGAGTTGTTACCAACTTACCAAACATGGAAAGTGAAAATCACCTTCAGATAAAATCCTAATTTTTTTTCTAATGCACCTTTAAAGTAATGCCGAGTTGGATTGGTTTGAAATGTATATTTTCTGCATTCTTATTTTCATACAAAATATGACAATGATTTGGAAACAACTGTCATTAAAGCACAGGTTAGACAAAACTACTTGTAAAATATAGGCATGTTTTCATCCGGGGGGGGGGGGGTACTTAGTACAAGAGTGATTACGGGGATGTGCCGCAAACTTGGGTAGCAAAATCAGGCTGTCTGGTATTCAATGGGTCCTTTTTCTTTGCAAAATGTGGTATTTTGATGGGTCTGTTTTCCAAAATTTTGGATTTTTTTTCTAAATTTCAAACAAAAATCAGAAAATTTTTGCCAAATTAGCGTTAATTTTCGGGGAAAATTTCATTTTTTGTATAAACTCGACTCCAAATTTTGGGAATTTGGTATATGGATGGGTACCTTTTTCTTAAATATTGGTATATGCATATGCAAATTTCCCAGCGGCACACACCCAAAATTGAGAACCCCCCCTGAGGTTTTCATAAACGATTATGTGACCAAATCTTCAACCTTCCTGTTAGCCTTGTAATGTTATCACATTAGTCATCCTACAAAATGTCCTCCGATCCCTAATTTATGCACATAAATGTACCAACAAAACTCTGTGGCTTCAAGGCATAGTCTATGAATTGCCGTTGACATTAATACAAAATCACTGTGACTGGGGAAATATACAATGGATCCCTTTCTGCTCCCTCATGAAGAATGCGTACAAAGACATAATATATGTAACTTATTTCCTTTTAGAATTTCTTTGAAATTGTGATGTTTGAAAGAATATAAATTCACAGACAAAATTAATATTAATTTGCATTTCAGAAATAATTGTTTACAAAACACTATAACATGTCTATTAGGCAATCTATAAAAGTGTAATTAGATATTGAGTATAAGCATAAGATAAAGAAAATTTTGGTTGCACCCTTATTATTTTTCTCCACTGAATTTAAAGCGTTCTGTAGGTAAATAAAATAAAGCAAGTTTCAGAAATAACGCAAATTCAAAATGCTAGGCATGTGTGCGATGCCCTAGCACTATGGATTACTGATTCCCGAGTCCTGTTTTGTCGCAACTTGTGGATACATGGCAGCTGCATTCAGAAATCATGTTTATGTCTATAAATTTGATTTGAAACAATCAGACTATTACTTAAAGCTTTAAACTATGAACATCTATATAAAATATAAAACGGATGAGCTTTAAATTCTCTGACGTGTTAATACTGTTCATAAAAACACAGGTCTTCATATAGATGTATGTTTTGACCAAAATGTGAATTTAAATAAAACAAGGTTTGTTTCATGTGCATTGATATCCTACAGACGGTGAACTGGAAGCAAAGCCTATGGTGTTATTCCTAGGACCCTGGAGTGCAGGCAAATCTACAATGATTAATTACTTAGTAGGTTTAGAAGATGACATCAAACTTCCAGTTGGTAAGTGTATTAGCTCTATTGATTACAAGTTCAGGGATACCACTCAGTTCTTTTGCTCTGAACAAGTACTAAAAGCTTTTCGGAGAATTTTGATTTCAGATGAATCTGAAAATTGGCATTCCTATCAAAATGCACAGGACATGGTTGAGCGGTTAGAGTACGGGGCTCGTAATACAGAGGTTGTGGGTTCAAGCCTTTCCTTGGGTAAGAAAGAAACTTTACTCTTAATTGCTCTGTGGTTCGGAAGTCATATAAACTCTTTGCTCCTTGGGGCACTGCATACTGTGTATACCTGAGGCCATCTGTAAAGCTGATCATCTACAGTTGTTGAACGTTACATTGCAACAAGAGATGACCTGCATTGTAACGTGCAGTTGAGGCCACTTAAGTCTCACTTTGCCTTGTCAGGGGAAGATCACAAACTGTGGCAGGGCTAACATTTGGGGGTTCACGATAAAAATAACAAAACTGTTTACACGGTATTTTATTCATTTGTGTAACCGTGTTTGTAGTGGATGGTCACATATTTAAGTTCATACATAAAATAAATTAAATAAGTGACATTACTAAGGTTTCTGTCGACATGCCTTATGTCGACATAAAGCATATCTCAAAATAAAATCTCATTTGTCGACATGTCGACAAAACTGGTAAAAAGTAAAATTTCATAAAAACATTGATATATTTACAACTGTTTTTTAGCAGTTGAGCTTTAAAGTGTTGCATAAATAATTGAATACTTATTAGTTGCTCGTCATTTACACCCGTTTTTTAAGTTATTACGATGATTCACAACAAAAAAGTTACAAAATATCAATTTTATATCATCCGTATGTCAAACGCAGAAAGAGCTAACACATAGGTAAGTCTACGTATAAAACAGGTCATTAAGCTTTTGTGAACAACTTCGTTTTTTCCTGCAAAACCCAACTTTTTGAAATCAACTTTATGTTGACACATATGTCGACAACAGTCTCGACAGAAACCTTAGACATTACTGATATATTTTGTGCAACCTTCCCTAACCCACTAGATTAGTCAGAATTGAGCAACACAACTCTCTTGAGCATTTGTATTTGATTGTTGTTACCCACAGGAGCCGAACCAGTAACATCAGACTTCACAGTGGTATATCACGGCAAGACCTATCGGACAGTCGAAGGCCTAGTTCTAGCTACCGATGGCCGCCAATCTTTTGGCAGCCTTGAACATTTTGGTAATGCTTTCCTAGAACGCTTCTTAGGAATAGAATTCCCCCACAAATTACTACGCAAAGTTACATTAGTCGATACTCCTGGAATAATTGAAAATCGCAAGCAACAAGAGCGAGGATATCCTTTCAATGAAGTGTGTGAATGGTTCATGGACAGAGCTGATCTCATTTTTGTTGTATTTGATCCCACAAAACTCGATGTTGGCACCGAATTAGAGTCCATCTTTAAGCAACTCAAAGGAAGAGAATCTCAAATACGTATAATCTTGAATAAAGCCGACAGCATCCCGCCGCAGGAACTAATGCGTGTGTATGGCGCACTCTTCTGGAACCTTGCACCTTTGATAAATGTAACTGAACCACCTCGGGTTTACGTGGGATCATACTGGGATAAGCCATTTGAACCGAACACCTATCACAATATTTTCTTATATGAAGAAAAATCTCTACTACTTGATTTGAATGACGTTATTGTTAATCAGCTACACAACAAAATAGCATTAGTGCGACGGCGTGCAAAAGCTATCCGTATACACGCTCTTCTAGTCGACGAATATCTTAAAAAATTTACTGCAAACCGTCCTTTTGCCATTGTAGGCAGTGGTGAGGACACTATGCGTGATTTAGTCAACAATCCCGATAAATTTAGTATATTTACCACAGTACTAGCGAGGTCTAACATAAGTAAATATGATCTTCCTGATCCCAAATTGTATAAGAATTTCTTTGCAATAAATGCGATAGACTCTTTCCAGCCACTGCGTAAACAATGCGGGTACTTCAGTGGATGTTTGCTGGAGAATATCGAGAGTGCAATAACAGAGCATCTACCGCAGCTTCTTAGCGCTGTGCAGCACGAATCACAGGCAGGCGTATGTACAAAGAAAGATGCAAGTTGCAAAAAGGAGAAAGAAAATAAATATAAGAAGCCTAAATCATGACATTACATTCTGTTTCCATATAGCTAAAGCATTTCATGTATTTATTTATTTTTTTGAAAGTGTAATTTATTTCAAGTTTTAAAAATCATATTGTTTTGTTTTGAATTAAAATGTATTGCCTATTAAATCATGATTTTTTGTTTTAGTGTAAGTAGACTCTCACACATGAAGCCCAATGCACTGTGGGTAGTATATTATGATAAGTCAAGCAATATAATATAATATATATATGCATTAGCTGGTCTTTTGCCCATTGGTTGGAGCTTCAAGGGATGGACAGCAGCTAATACATTATTATAGGTAAACTGTACACATAATCAGTCGAAATTTTGACTAGTACATGTAGTATAAAAACATCAATCAATCAATTTTTTTTATTTTCCATATCTATATACATTGACTGATTATGAGGAACATGGTGAAAATTATTTCCCTTGATGATTATAAAAAACCATGACAACACCCAAAGTGAGGGCATATATATAGTCATGGTTTTGAAATCAGCAAGGGGAAAATAATTTTGACCATGCTCCAAATAAAAATCACTCAAAATTTGTTTTAATTTGTAACAAATATATTGATTTTTGTCATCCAATTGGTGAAAAGAACCTGTTTATGACATGTAATACTTATAAATCACCTTCTTTCAGAGGTGACCACGTTATATTTTGTGTGTACACACATCAACTAGTTTACGCACTAGAGCATGTGTTTGCCTGTACATACATTCAAAATAATGATGGGTCCATGGGGTTTCCATATATTGGAGGCATTTGGGTGCATTTTTTAACTTCTCATAAATGTAGGTGCATTTTTGAAGTATCCCATGTGAATAGTGTACCATACCCTTTAAAACAGAAGATGGAGAATCTAACTCCATCCCATGTGACATGCAATGAACCAAACAGATGCCAAAAATCTATGAGGTATATAAAACAAATATCACCTTCAAATGTTGCTCATTGTAAATCTAAAATAACAATGGGGCAAACTGCACAAGAGCTTGGAATGTACATCCATGTACATAGAGGTACATTCCAGGAGTAGAGATTTTGTCTACACGATGATGCGTCAATGTGTTTGTGCCTATGCGTTATACCTACGCGTACTACCATTTCGCTTGTCAACACGAACACAAGGCACACAAACATATGAGTTGAATGTACATGGATGTACATCCCAGGAATCTACATGGATGTACATCTCAGAAATCTACATGGATGTACATTGCAAATGTACATTCCAAGCTCTCATGTAGTTTGCCCCAATATAACAATATACTCTCTTCCTTCTTAATGAATATTTCAGGAGGAAGGTATGAAGTAATTGGCAACAGATATGAATCAATTATAATAAGCTTGGGTCAGCAGGATCTGACTGTATGTTTTAGATTTAATTTAGACAAATAACAGTACTTTCTTTAGCTTATAAGAGATTTTGTTAAGTTATTATGCAAGATGTTTTCTTAAGATCAACACCTGCAGTTATAATCACAATGAAATTGTTCCAATAATCTGTAAAATATAAGTTCTGTAACTAAATGCAGGTAAATGCAAATAGATGTGTACTATAAAATTAACTTGACTATCCCAACTCCTGTTCCATCAATAGTGCAATATGTATCAAGAGTTAATTAGTTTGTTCAATGCTACGAGAATCCATTAGATTCTGCAAGCACTCTGGAGATTTCTCACACTGACATGATATGTGCCAAGGAAATTAAAAAGGGGGAATTGGTGCTCACAGCCATTTTGATTTGACCATCATGTAAATCCTATAGGACGGCAGCCATCTTGGATTGTCACTCATGGAGGGCAAGTTATTGTTCTGGCATTTTACAGCTCCATGTGCCACACTTTGAGTCGTTGAAACGGATATTTAGCATGATTTGATCAGAGCAACTTGAAACACAGGCACGGTTTGCGTGTAAAACAAAATGCACACGCTGTTTATGCATCAAGTGAAGATTTACAAGACCTGCCTGGATATCAGGTCAATCTTCAAACATATCAGGAGGTACAATAACTCTGCTCTATGAGTGGCAACAAGATAAGATGGCAGATGCTTCTTTATGCTTTGATCAACACCAAATAGGCGGGCCTCTTCACATCGTGAATTGATATAGATAAGCGCATGCGTAGCTGGACACAGCATAACTGCAGGAGACGCAGCGCGCGTTGCACATGTGACTCGCGTATCAGTATCAGTGTAACTGGGATTATGTTTAATTGCGGATGAAGAAAAGCTTCATAATTCCCACCTATTTAGTGTTGATCAAAGTATAGTATAAGATTTTCGGTATTTGCTTGACTTTTTGGATGGTTTTACAGATTTTGGAAAACCAATGATGGGATTTAAGCACTGATGAAATAATTCAATTATCCTAAATTGGGTTAAATTTGACAGGAAATTTGCAAAGCATCAAATTTGAGTAAAATTGTGTGTTTTGATGGATGGGTATTTTGAAATAAAAGCCAAAAATAGGTAGAGTGAGGGTTGAACTTTTCCGGCACACACATCTGCATACAATTTTTTGAAAGATCTCCAGTCATCCAGGGGCAAGATCTTTATCCCAAAACTGTCAGACCATTTAAAATTTCATCTGTACATGTATACAAATTGGAAAAAAATTTCCAGGCACACTACACTATGATTGTTCTGTTATAATTCAAATTAAAACGAGTCTGTTTTCAAACCACGTAGTACACCAAAAACATGGTTAATTAATTTCAGCAGCCATAATTGTTTTGAGGCGCTGTAGTTTTGCTAGTGTCAGAGGAGAGTGAACAGCTGTAAACAAGATGGATTCTTGAATGTCTGACCTCGACAGATATGATTGAGCCTACTCTTTGATCTCATCTCATCTAGTCTCCACTGAACCAAAACACAGTGTAACAATCTTAAGGTCAGATCCCTTTTATCCGTTTGCGGTGCGGTTGCGGTGCATTTACTGGTAGTTATAAAATTTAAAGCTTCAACCTGATACCATTCAGCTCCATTCAATCATGTGCTTGAAATAATACCACTACCAGAAGCCTTACAGTGCAAAACGCACCGCAACCACACCGCAAACGGATAAAGGGAAGCTGACCTTAAATCACTTCATATCCTACCTGTACTTATGCAATATGTTTATTTTAGGGATATTAAAAAGGGGAATCTGTACTCGCCAAATCTTGTTGTCAGGCATGGGACCCGAGTAACTGTGCCTCCAGATTTTTCAGAGTAACAGTGTGTGCATTTTTATGTCATACAAAATTGTCCAGTTATGAATTCATTGCAACTTGCACTGAGCTAGACACACCAAGCTTTTTAACAGTAAGCAGTGGGGGCAAATAGCATGTCCTTTAACAATTGCCCCAACAGCACGTCCAATCCAATGACCTGGTGGCAATTTCTCAATGAAAATTGCCCCTGTGACTCGCATGCTTCAAAAAAAGATTAAGACACACAGATTTCCATTACAAGGATTCCGGATGTGTCGCATGTCTGATAGAAGCCAGAGGTACAAAAATTCACCCTCCATGCATGACATGTAATATGGCAGCATTTACCATGGCACTAAAACTGTGTACCAATTCCCCACATTAACTTTGATGGTTATTCAGCAACAACTGACTCATAAATAACATGTTACAAACCTTTATAATAGTAGGGGTAGCTTACAACACTAGCCTACAACATTTTTAACTGAAAGTGTAAACATGTCTGTCATGCTAGGTTAATGGTCTTTCATAACAACAATTATGTTCTTTATCCTACTCATACATTAGGACCTACTACAGGGCCTAATTTGATTTTGTTAAGTATTATCATGTTGGTTTAGTTAGGCCTAATTAAAAAAGTTCAACTGAAGATTTGAACAGAAGAAATGATACATTCTAATCACTGCTTTGGATGTTCACAGATTGGTTGAATCTAGTATAGTTGTTATCATTCTCAGAAACCACAAAGGTTAAAGTGTATCACCATAGGCCACTCTAATACCCCGAATTGAAATGATCTCGACTTGTAATTTGCGTAGGCCCTCTTACATCTTGTTTGACTTCAGGTCAATGTGCTGTGAAAGTAAACACAAATTCAACTTGACTAACGAAGACAAGTGTTCACTCTTAAGGAAAGTCATTGTTGGTCGTGTTACATCGGTTTACTAACGCGACTTAACTTGCTTTTAAATGAGTTAAAAATTTGATGTAAGACGACTTTTTGAAAGAAGGCTTAAATCAGCTCGAACTGTTCACAAATGAGCTAATTTTGAACTTGATGTAATCGAATACGACTAAAGACGACTTTTTGGCTCTCTCCAAACAGGGTACAAGCCTTAATTGAAGAATGCTACTTAGGACCATGGACCAGGAGCTAAAATGGTCTAAAATGCAAAAGGTGTATAGATTTGCTTTATGTTGAACTTTGAAATGCAAGTGCTGATTTGGAACTCAGAACCCTGCTCATTACAAAAAGAATTACTCAGAAGTGTATGTATCAATCAGCTATGTAGTGTTGCATGATTTTTCTTTTTGACAAATGATACAAATAAAACAATCCTGACACATTATAATGGTTGCCAACTTTGTATTTTTATGCTCTATGTGACAAACAGACGTTAATCATAGGTCTGATGTTAAGTACCACAGGGTGTAAATATACTACAGGAAGGAATGCTATTGAATTAGTTTATGGATAACCTCTTCATATTAAGAAAGAGGAGAACCACTGTTTAATAGATTCTTGGTTGGAGTCTTGGACTTGATGCAAAGCCAAATATATGATGACATCAAAATAATTTACAAGGTAAATTGATTTATATAATACACTCCTGTACTTATTATTTCCACAGGCTTAAAACCTGCGAAAACCTCATTTTTATATCAAATGACCCAGAATCATCAAAAATTCATGGTCGTATAGGTGACTTATCTATTAAATATGAATAAATCCATGTTTCTTCTGATATTTCATCTTTCATTACCAGAAAAATGGCTGATTTCATGTACAAATATACCACAAGAACATATCTCATTAATGAACTTTATCAATAATTCATGAGCTCATTCTTGCCATGTAACTGTATAGAATATTTTCAGGTTTAAAAGTCTCCAAAAAAATGGGCAGAAATGTATTCACACATTTTTACATGTGTAGGCGAAATTACAAGCAGTAATGTGTATCAAACACAATTTTCAAATGCATTAAATGCAATTCCTTTTTAGGTCTCTAGATGTATACAAAATATAGACTCTGTCTAAAAAATATGCAAGTTAGATAAAAGGCTTGCAAAATATGACTGAATAAAAGTTTTGTGTGAAAATACTAAGTACTGGGAATGTACCATAGGTCAAATTATTAAATAAAGAAAGAATATCTCCATTTCTACAATAAGTAAAATTTAAACAAAACAATAGTGCATCTTAGAAGAGAGCAAAATGTGATATCACACGATGACTATTTGACTCGCAGACTTTCCAGAAAATCTACTCAATAGTCCTATAATAAGCAGTGACACTTTGGCAACTTTAGAAAAACAACACCTACATAATTCCCAATGTCACTAGGTACTTCACACACATTTTTAATTGATGGTTGCATTGTTGACCAAATAAATGGTCACAGAATGAAAGCCAGTGATCTAAAGAATCAAAACCCACTTGAATTTCCCAAAACACCCCTTCCGTTGCTGAGTTATTAAGGTTTTTAAATTTTAGTATCCTATACGCCGGGAAAGTAGTGACGTCATAATTTATGTTAATCACCCAACACGTGCGTTTTGGACCCAAACAAATGATCATCTCCACTGATCATACGTACTAACACAATAGGCACACGTAAACATACAATTCAGACTGATTTTTCTCGGTTGGAAGACGAAAATAACGACAGGGGTGGAATCCTGGCTTGTAATCACAACCTTCAGCATAATAGGCCGGCATGTTTTCCCTTATATTTTTTTTAGATGAAAGTTATGGTATAAAATGGGAGTCAGACTTTTTTCCCCATAGACTTAACGTGTGACAAAAATGGTCACACCGTTTGTTTGGGTCCAAAACGCATGTGTTGGGTGATTAACATAAATTATGACGTCATTACTTTCCCGGCGTATTTGAAGCAAATCAAGATAATGCAGGTCAAGGGTCATCATTTTTATTTTATATATTTTCAGCCAGACAGGCCATTGACCAAATATTAACCATACCACAGACATACAAATCACTTCATCACTGACTGATTGTAATTTGTTCTGCATGACTATAGTAAAAGAACTGAATTCTAAAGACATACATATCAAACAACTCTCAACACTGAGCACATTTAACACTGTATGGTTGCACATTGGATGCTCACCATAAAGCAAAACATTCACGAGTGACTCGGTGGCCGTATATTTAGCTGTCAAATTTTGTCACAGATTTTTCATTCATAACCCGCACTAATTTTGAAACATTTCTTCAAGCAGATATCCAAACAATTCTTGAATACAAATATACCTATACTGACATTGCAGAAAGCTAATATCTGTATTCCTTTACTTAAAAAAAAAGGTGAAATATTCAAAATTCAACACCTCTAAAAAACCATACCTTGCCATTCTTTTCTGCAATTAACTAGTAAATCAAAGATTAATTTTCATAGCACAATCTCCAATAACTTTTAAGTAATCATAACAAGTGTTACACAAATGAAGGTTGAAACTTCTGCATCACAAATATTTACTAACCTCGTTTGGAAGCCTTTCGCACAGATACCATTCTGGCGTCGTCAGCAATGAGAGATGTTATGATGTCTGATCGTCTCTGGAAACGCTGATGGTGACGTAACTTACGACCGGAAGTTACCAAATATAGTTATGATGTTAAAATTGGATCCCAAACAGGATCCAGTTCCACCCTCTTGTCTCTGTTGAGGGCGGGCTTCCTTTGCTTGATGTAAATCACTTCCAAGATTTTCAAGATTTAAAATCGCATGCGACCAAGTTGATGCCTTTACCCAACACATAAACAGCGTGGATGACAATATCAATTTTACCTGTGATCCGGAAAAGGACAACAAACTCCCATTTCTTGACACTTTAGTCACTAAGAACAGTGACGGTTCAGTTAAAGTATCAGTATACCGCAAAGCAACACATACTGATCAATACTTGGATTTCCAATCACATCACCCCCTGGAACATAAAGTTAGTGTGGTTCGTACTCTTATGCACAGAGACAAAACCACTGTTACTGAACCATGTGATTTACAAGCGGAGAAAGCACATATTAAATCAGCACTCAAGGAATGTGGATACGAGGACTGGGTTTTCTCAAATAGTGTAAGGAAAAAGACTGCTTCGTCCGACACCTCGCCGGGGGATGCGCCGCGTAGAAGGATTTATGCCAGCCTGCCTTATATCAAAGGTATATCGGACAAAATCCGCAGAGCTTTTACAAAAGCAGGTGTGTCTTCGTCATTCAAGCCTCACTTAACTTAAAGACAACTTTTGGTGGCTCCCAAGGACAACCCTCCCCCAAGACCAAATTTCTGGGACAGTCTATTGTCTTGAATGTGAGGACTGCCATAAGACATATATTGGTGAATCTGTGAGACCCCTTGGTAAGCGGATTAAGGAACATATTACGACCAGATCATCCTCTACATCCGCAGTATCTGAACACCTCAAGACAGAAAAACACCTTGGAAATCTTGAAAGCGATTTACATCAAGCAAAGGAAGCCCGCCCTCAACAGAGACAAGGGGGTGGAACTGGATCCTGTTTGGGATCCAATTTTAACATCATAACTATATTTGGTAACTTCCAGTCGGAAGTTACTTCACCATCAGCGTTTCCAGAGACGATCAGACATCATAACATCTCTCATTGCTGAAGACGCCAGATGGGATCTGTGCGAAAGGCCTCCAAACGAGGTTAGTAAATATTTGTGATGCAGAAGTTTCAACCTTCATTTGTGTATTTTATCACCATCACGTATGAGCCTTTTTCCTTATATAACAAGTGTTGTTTTTTAATTTGCAACAGTACCTGCAGACCTGTTGCCCAGTGCTGCCCCCCCCCCCCTGGACGTGTACCAGTGATGTGTGGCGGAAAGTCTTTCTCCCATTATGTTTTAGATCAATGAAGTGTCTAATATTACTTTGTTGTAAGTAACAACATCAATTTTGTTGTACAGTAAGAAACAACATCAATTTAAATGATTATTGTCGATCCAAATTAAATAGACCCTCGGTTTTTCGGATTTTTTTCAGTAAATACCAAACGTCAAGAAAAGACATGAAAGAAAAGTTGTTTGTCTTCTCTTGACCCAACAAGATTGTACTCCAAAATGGTCAAATCTTTACAAATTGGACAATTTCAGCCTCGCTTTGGTATGATCTGTTGTGACATCGGGTACCATTAATGATGTAAACTTTTGGAAACTTCCACTAACAATTTTTGTAGGTAGATGGTTGTAGATGATGGGTTTGAATTTCGCGCTACACGTATGCTATTAAAATTGTCAATATTCTTAATGGGCCAAGTCCCCCAGGGGCACTCACTATCTAAAGTGACAGGATGCGACCCTGCAAGAAGAAAAGTTGGGGTCACCCGGTACAAACTTACGCACAAAAAATAGGGGGTCATTAGGTACTCAGCATAACTAAAAAGGGGATCATCCAAGTTTGAGAATGAGAGTCACTGAGGTAATCAATGCAAATTTAAAATATCCAATTGCCATATACGCCTAGATAAAAAAAATGTTTAAATCAGAATAACAAAACAAAGCATTTTAAATACCAGCCCCATTCCCCCCGGCCCATTCCTTGGGTAGCCTTCTCATTGCAAAGGTCTTGCATCAGTAAAATTTAATAATCAATATAAATTATGCCATGGAACTGGTTTAAGGGTATTGTCACCCTTTGGTATTCAGAAATGGTTTTTACTATGTAAGTTAGCAACGGAGATCCCAGAAGCAGGTTTGCATACCGTGACTTGATGGTGATGTCCATTGTGGACCAAAATATGTAATTTTGGCTCTCAGATTCAAAATGATATTGTTTTGGTCCAAAATTTTACTGGGAGGCACGACCGTATCCAGGGGCTGCGCTAAATTAGACAAAGTGCAATAAGGTCCACAAAAATCCTCGAAAAGGGTACACATAAAGGAATCCCAAATACGTGTTTTCGACAATTGCTACACCAAACGCTTGTAAAATTACTGAAAAGCGTTTTTTTTTACTATTTTATCTCATTTTTATTTTATTTTATTTATTTTGCTTGCCATGTTTAGTAAACCAGAAAATTTAGAAAAATTAAAAATTAGAAAATTGAAATTTATTTAGGGTCAACCCAAACGGAAAACGCTCCTCTAAAAGGTCCACCATTTGAAAATCCGCACCCCCTTGAATATTCCTGGATGTCGTTACATTTAGCCCGTATAATTTATTTTTTAAACCAAAACTCTCATTTTTGGTCAAGTTTTAATATTGAGTAATCCATTTCTATACATTGCTTTCTAGGTTATAAAAAATTAAGTTCATAATAAATATTTCTCGTAAAATTTTGGGCCAACATGATTTCAGGACCGTTTTAGACTCATTTTTTTAGTTTTGGCCCAAAGTTTCAGATTTTGCTCTAAAATGACCTCGCCGTCATGCATGTTCAGTTTGCAAATTCGCTTCTTGAAATGTATATTTTATATAAATTTGATAGGTACTTTATAGGAATTTATAATCAGGGTTGGCTGTACCCTTAACTTAACTAAAAGTAAAGCGCACGTTTAGGAGCATACCTGGTTATTAAATCGAACAGGCCAATTAAAAGTTTCCTGATCGACGCGCTCATATAGATGAATACGGTTATCTTTCGATTATGGGCAAAATTAATGAAATTTGAATAGAATCAGACATATTTATATAAAATGAATGAACATGAAAATAAAATCCTGTTGGGTCAAGAGAAGACAAACAACTATTCTTTCATGACTTTTCTTGAAGTTTGATATTTACTGAAACAAATCCAAAAAACCGAGGGTCTATTTAGTTTGGATCGACAATAGGGTAATAAACCCATTTGTAACCATGGAACTTCCTATAAAAAAAACATGCCAGTATCAATTTTCCTTATAGATGAATCCTCTTTAGTCTATCAATAATAACCATTTCCTGAAAATTTGAGAAAATGCAAATGCAATTTACAATTACATATTTTAGAGAAGTCTTTGCACTATTAAAGGTACCTGGGTCCGATTTTTCAAATTTTAGTTTTCGCTGTCATATGAAAGATCACCACTTAAAATGTTTCAGTTTCAAATTTGAGTCATATCGGAACAACCGTTTTGATTTTACGAACAATTTTGTATTTTCCATTAGCCTATTCTTTACTGTGTAAATAACATCATGGTTACCATAATATTAATAATTTCAATACATTTTCACTTATATCTCCGAAACGCAACATGTTTCAGCTGTAAAATCTCACATGAGGTAATGAGAAAAATATGAGGAATATTCTGATACCAAAATCTCAGAAAGTTTGAAAAATTGTTGACCCAATCGGACAGGGCTCCTTTAAACTCAGCAACTAATATTTATAGTAAAAAAGGTGTCAAAATCTAGAATTTTGGTCATAAACCGGTATACATGGTATATACAACAAGATATCAAAAATTAAAGTCTATTATAGAATTGTTTAGCATATTAGTATAAACCTGTGTGGCAATTTTTGGTTGACTTGGATGAAGGGTATAGATTTCATAAACTATGAAATTTGGGTAAAATTTCATGTTGCAAGTGACCTTGGACCTTCAACCATGGCCTTCTACCTTGAAATTTTATATTGAAATGATTAAAAAGAAGAGTAAATTGTATGCATAATGCTGTTTATGTATAAACTATATCACTTAAAAAGGGTTTGAATATTACCAAAGTTAAGGTAATCTGCTCTCTAAATAACTGGCTCAAATAAAATACAGGGTGTCCCAGAAAAAAGGAAACTGAGATTTGCTCCCTCCGTTCTTGGAAACGGTTGAATGATTTTTGAATACTGTTTTGCTAGATTAATGCACCAGAAAGTCCTCTTTCCAACAATACCAAATATTCCTACATTGTTAACCTTGTTGAGTAATTACGACCAATTTTATGAATTGTGCATTTTATGCCCTTGTACCACTTTTTGGTAGAGTTCTTGATGTCTCTGGGTGCCACTTGGTGGAGTTTTGAAGACTTTGCTGTTAAGCAGGGCTGTTGGTGACAAAACGTTTAAGAAGTGACTGAAAGGCCTGAAAATGGAGTAACAATGTCCAATCTAGGCTGAGAATAAATAAAACAGCGTAAATTTGACAACAGACGGGCCTGAATTCAGGCCCTGGCCTGAAAACTTACATCCCTGTGTTAAGGTGGCCTTACAGAAATCTCTCTTCAAAAATAAACGGCAACTTCATGACGGCCACGTATCTGTTCTCATTCATTCAGTAACAAAGAAAATATTTAAACGATCCAATTTTGAGATTCGATTTTCCATAGCTCAAATAGGAAGCAAATTAATCATGAAATCTCCTTCAAAAAATTTCCTGTGTTCAATCACACTCTCCGAGTTCAGTCATCTAAATCTACGAAGAATCCGATAGTCAGTCATCCCAAAACGAGTCCTAAAAGAGTCCTTATTGCAAGACGGCTTCAAGCACATCATGAGCAAGAAGTCAACTCTTCCAAAAAGTGGTACAAGGGCATAAAATGCACAATTCATAAAATTGGTCGTAATTACTAAACAAGGTTAACAACGTAGGTATATTTGGTATTGTTGGAAAGAGAGATTTTTCTGGTGCATTTATCTACCATAACAGTATTCCAAATCAGTCAGCCATTTCCAAGAACAGAGGACGCAAATCTCGGTTTCCTTTTTTCTGGGACACCCTGTATTTATAAGGTAGAACAATAAAAATACCATTTCAGGCCATTTCATGTAAAGCTCAGTAAGTGCTTCCCCATGCACATTGGTTGTTACAAATGGCTATAGTGCTTTTGATTGGCTGTGATATGGCATCATATACTTGCATCACTCAAACCAATCAAGTCAATACCTTTGCTTTGACAAGAGAGATATCATTATTGAGAATTTCTTCCTTTTCCTATCCAAGTGGATGTGTAGGATCATCAATATTTACCAAGGGGTGCTACAATCAGCAATTTACTAAGAGTGTGCGCAATTACCATTAGCAATTGACCTAAGGTGTTTGGAATCAGAGTTTTTCCAAAGGTGTGTGGGATCAGCAATTTACCAAGAGTGTGTGGATCAGTGATTCACCAAAGGTGTGTTGGATCAGCAATTTACTGAGGGTGTGTGGAATTGCTAAATTTACCAAAGGTGTGTGCAATCAGACATATCCACCGAGTGTATGCAATTAGCACTTTACCAAGACTGTGGGATCATTGACTTATTAAGTGTGTGGAACTAGCCATTTACCAAGAGTGTGTAGGATCAGCAATCCAGTGTGGGTGTGAGAAATCAGCAATTTATCGAGGGTCTATCAATTCAGTGATTTACTAAGGGTGCGAGAAATCAGCAATTTACCAAGCTTGTTTTGAATTTGTAATTTATCAGCTTGCATATTCCAACAGTTGTCAATACTAGGTATGTTTTTTTGTCTTTATGTTAATTGAATTAGAAAAATTTTCAGCATTTGTGTTTTTATGAGTTACCTTTTCTGTAGCAAAAATGAGATTTTTACAATATCATGTCTTAACCCTTCACATGAGCAAGTACAAAATCTTATTCACATCAAATATATTTGAAAACAAGAATAATTTTCTCCTTTCTTATTCAATTATACACCTGACACAAAAAGAATGTTGGAATGTAGAATTTCTGATTTCAGTATAATTGTCATAACTGTAAGACTTTGTTGTGCAAATACATTTTGGTTGTTACTTTAAATGTATTGCAAAGTAGAAATGAACTTGCGTTGAATACATCAAATCCCCAATCCTCAAAGTATGAGTTTGGGTGAAATGACACTGCCCTAATTGGGCACCTTTTCTAATATTTAGGTAACCTTCAGAAAGAGTTTGTGTTCGAGTTATGACATTTACTATTTTTGGCAAACTCAGAGAGTGGAAGTTTCAAAGGGCTTTTTAAAAGTGCAGCGATCCCTGAAATTTTGAAAGAGCATCTACCAATCCTCGGCCAATGTTCGCTTATTCTCGACAAATTTTGCCACTTTTATCAGTTGTCCAAGCCTCTTTTGCCTATTCTTTCAAAATGTGACCGAAGCATAATTTATCATGTAAAGCACTCAAGTAAATTAAGTCTTATCTATTCAAAATGGATGATTTTGGCATTTCTGTCCAATACCAAAAAGTTACTATAAGCAATGCTACAAGAAAGCATATGTGACTGTCCATCACAAATGGGCCATTAAGTTCAACCCTTGTTGTTTTCACATTATATTTCTGCAAAGACCATGTTATAATTATAAAAAAATGCTAATTGAATACAACTGATCTTTTATTTGGTAAATCCATCTGAGGTACAAATTTAGGATTTGAAAACACTGGTAGCCACGCCACTATCACAAAATGATATATTAAATATCATTTGCTCTCAATTTAACCATTTCTGTGATATATTTATTTACTTTTTGATTTTACTATACTTTAAACTTTATTTAAAGCATTTTCAGAAGTTTTCAATTCTAAGTGGAATAAAGGGTCACTTAAAAATGGCGGCTAATAGCCCGGCGGTTATGGGCGATTACTATTGTTCAGAACAGAACCAGTAATTCCGGTTGGTTAATCGCCAGTTGAATTTCAAAGCGCTTTCTAAACAAGAAATGTTATGATTCTGCTTCATCTGCTGGAGAATAAAAGGCATCACAATCTTTGAGACCCATAGATTCCGGAACTGAATGATGCAAAATCCGCACCATTGAGCATTTTGAGAAATCCAAGATGGCCGCCAAAATGACATCCATAACATGTTATTAGTCAAATCTTGTTCAAAACCATACCAACATGTTCCTCTCATCACAAGGAAACAGAAAAAGTATACTTTTACCTATGTCTGAAATATGGTTCTGGA
>JXSR01S000115.1:68647-83116 GCA_000969725.1 Ophiothrix spiculata
TTGTTAAAAAAATATTAAATAATAAAATATCAAAAAATAGCGAACTATTTAATTGGCATTTATTTCCGACCTACTAACTCATTCTAATCAAGTTTCGACCATGCGAAACTTGATTAGAATGACAAAGAGTCTCATTAGCCTTACTAAACGATGCAAAATGTGCTAAATTTGAGTTCAATATCTATCAGACGACATCATTAGAAAATAGCTGATGAGTTGACACTTGGCTCAAATTGAATTGTTCTGGCTGATATTTATTTCAAAATTCTGATTATTGAAATACAGAAACATTTGTTTTACTTTGCTATTATTTAATGTGGTTAAGAGGAGACAGACTACTTTTATTATGTTCTTTTATAGTCATGAAAATTATAACAATCTAACCCTAACGCCACTGAACCTCACAAAATCCTATTCCACAAAATCAACAAAATAGTCCAAGTCCAAACACGTCATAGACCGGAGTTAGCTATAATCACGAAACTGCTGCCAGGGCAGCGTAGACCCGATGCTTGCATCAGTGATTGTTGGGTCGGGATGCGAGCAGTCCCAGGTTCGATTCCGGGGGGAGACCACCCATTTTTAACATGTAAATTTCTGAAGAGATTTTTAAACAAAGAGGTGCTTAAAAGTGTTAGGGTTAATAAGGCCAATATGTGTACAAACTATACCCTAACGCCACCGAACCTCACAAAAATCTCATTCCACAATATCAAGAAAATTGTGTAAGTCCAAATACGTCACAGGCCGGAGTTAGCTATAATCACAAAAACTCTGCCAGAGCAGCGCATACCCGTTGGCTTGCATCAGTGAATGTTGGATCGGGATGCGAGAGGTCCCGGATTCAATTCCGGGGGAGGGGGGGGGACCCATTTTTAACATGTAAATTTCTGAGGAGATAGTTTTTAAACGAAGAGGTGCTTAAAAGTGTTAGGGCTAATAACAGGTTGGGACAATGTCAATTTCAAGTGTTAAATATAACTGTTTATATCATGATAACAGTGATTTGAGCCGTGCAATAGTTTGTTCTATTGCACGGCATGAAACAAACCTCTGTGATATCATGATATAAAACAAATATTGAATGCCTATGCACGTGCAATAGTACAAAATATATCATTCGGTCAAATTTGGACTGATCCATTTCAAAATAGAAAAGTCCAAATTTGACCTCATGATATATTTTGTACTATTGCACACTTAGGCATGAAATATTTGTATACTATGCAATTCAGTCTATAAAAATTGACATTTTTTTTATCTTGATGTGATAAAAATAGCTAAAATGTGTGAAATGACAAACAAATTTCATTATGATGGTAAATAATTAAATTACAGTCCTTTTTTAAAATCAAGAAACAGATAATGACAATAATGATTTGCCTCAAGTCAAATGAGGTACTGGTGTAACAATCTAAATTAAAACGTGAAGATGTTAACAAATATGTTAAAATGGCCCTTAAATGAAAACATTTGATAACTATTACATGAAATTGTTTAAAAATTCAAGAAGAAAACAAAGTATTCTACCAATTTTGTCAGAATTTTCATTAGAATTGAAGATTTTTTCAAACCTTTGAATCTGCAAAATGAGAAAATAATTGCAAAATCAGATATTATGTAAGTCTATAGATTTTAAATTTATTTGAAATTTAAACGCAAGTGTGAACCACTGATCTGACTTTTAAAATGATAAATAAAGACAAACTATGACCAGGCTTTTGCTGATGTCGTCATCAGAAGGAGTAGTGCCGTGCACGATAGCTGGCAATTTTTTTCACTTTTTCATCAATTTCCTGTATGAAAATTCCACATTTGGATATATACACATATTTCAGTAGTCTTCTAGACGTTAATGGATTGCGTTATTTCCATTTTGTGGTTGGAAAACGTTCAAATCTAGCGTTTTTGTGGAATTATCGCCGCTCACTGTGAACTGTCTGTGCTGTATCAATACAATACACAGTACACACACCACGTACATGCACTAGATAGTAGGAGCTGTATAACTGTACACGCCGTATTGATTGCCATTCATACATCGCGGTAATCAGTTTGTATACTATTACTAATTGAAACGCAACTGGACTCAGTACTGGAACTGGTTTTCAATAATTGAATCATGGAGGATAGTACGCAAAATGTAAGTGAAAATATTGTAACAGATAAAATGAAGGATCCGGACTTATAGATAAAATTTGATGTACCAAGAACAGTACGGGCAACGAATATCGAAGTGGTTGAGGCTGTATTAAAATGTGTAAACGAGGGAGATGCAGAGATACTTACACCAAGCAAGATATTAGGAACCCAGTATATCTTGGACGTATCTGCTTGGTTCATTTACATGAGCACCAAAAAGAGCAAGGCTGTTGTTTTAGCAGCAGATTGTATTGAACTAAAAGGTAAAACGTACAAACTTGTTAACTATGCTGTAGATTTCGCTGTTACGAAATCAAATAAGTTTATAAGACTAAGCATCCATGATGTCCCACAGAGTGTCACTGAGGAAAATCTAGAACAATGGGTGGACTCATTTGCTAAAAAAGAAACTAAAGTAGAGAAACACATAGCTAGAAACAAAGATGGAAACCCTGAACTGAATCAAAAATGGAGCCACTTGTACAGTGGCCATCGTTTTTGTTACGTGTCAAAGATTTATGACCCGGTACCCCGATATTCGACGATCAAAATACCAGATCCACGTGACACCAGGAAACTTATTGATCATGCTGTTTTACTGTACTATAATGGGCAAACTGTAAACTGTTCTTATTGCCATCAATTAGACCATCAATACAGAGACTGTGCTGAAAGACCAATACCTAAGTGTTTTCTCTGCTTAACATCAGGACATTTCAAGAAACAATGTCATATCACCAGATATATTGCAAAATGTTGAGCAGTACTTACAAAATGCCATTAAGTCAAACGGAAATGAAAAAATCAAAGGATGATAACAATGAAAAGAAGGAAAAGGGGAAAGTGCTCCAACAAAAGACACTCACTGGAAAAATCGCTACGAATCGTAAATCAAAATGTAAAGGAAAAGGAAAAGCGTCGAATAGTACCAACAAATGGAAGGAACAAACGTCACCAGTTAGCAATTCTGAAGATGTAATTATGCAGAAAACAAAAAAGGGCAGGTGCAGTCCAATGATTACATCTGACACAGAAAGTGAGTATCTTGATCCATCTGAAGAGAATCCTACTCTTGACCCAGATACTGGAACTTAGAATTTGCATTTCTCTGAGCCTTATCTGCCAAATTCTGTATACTGTATATATATGGTAGATATAAAAATCAGAAAACAAAACAAAACAAACAAAAAACACTTCAGGTTTAAATGTGTATATGTTATATATGTTAATTACAAGGGAACAGCCAAAAAAAAAAAACCAAAGAAATAAAATATGGCTAAATCTTTAGAGAATCTAAGTTTATTAACACTTAATATTAGAGGCCTTAGAAATAGAAAAAAAATATTTTCTACATTTAAGTGGCTTAAAAAGCAAAAGTGTGACATAATTTTCTTACAAGAGGTTTTCTGTGTTGATACCGATATAAATAAGTGGAAACAAGAGTGGGGTGGAGACATGTATTATTTAAGCAATACTGTAAATAGCCATGGTCTTTTGACACTTATCTCCCCAACATGTGATCTGAAAATAATTGATGTTGTTAAAAGAAGTACCAGTTCTTGTGTCTTAAAGTTGAAAAAGAAAATCAGAGATTTAATTTGTGGAATCTTTATGGTCCAAATCAAGAAAATGAAAAATGTATCTTTATTTCCTGTCTAGAACAACTTATTATTGAGTATGGCTCAGATGGCGAAAATATTTTTGGAGGCGATTTTAATATTGATATTGACAAAAATGCTAATAAAAAGTCTGTAACTATAATGAAATGCTTTCTTGACACCATCAACCTTTGTGATACCTGGAGAAACATCCATGGCGATAAAAAGAAGAGATTCACATGGCAGCGTGCCAATCCTAAATGTTTATCTACTCTTGATTATTGGTTTATTCCGTTATTAATGGAAAACTCAATAAAAGATTGTAATATAATAGCAGCTCCTCGTACAGACCATCTAGCAGTAAAATTAAAACTAGTACTACAAAGTAAGAAAGAAGAAAAGGTTTGTGGAAGTTTAATAATATCTGCTACATGATGATGAATATACTAATGCATTGAAGAGGCTAATAACTAAACATAATAATGAATATAAAAATACCCTTAATAAAAGAATGTTGTGGGATTTCCTGAAAAATGAAATTAGAAGTTTCTCAATAACATACTGTACTAGTAAAAAAGGGCAAAAGGAAACAATTGAAGTATTGGAAAAGAAACTTGAAAAAATGAAGATCGAACTTGGTGAATATAATACTGGAGAAAATCACTCAAACTATGTCCAGGCAAAACTGCAATTAGAGTTGGCATGGGCTAATATTACTGAAGGAGCTAAGATAAGATCAAAGGAAAAATGGATTCACGAAGGAGAAAAAGGTGCTAAATACTTTTTAAGCTTAGAAAAACGAAATGTTGTGAATAAAACTATAACAAGATTACAAAAAACAGATGGTAGTTTTATAACAAATAACAAGGAACTTTTAAAAGAACAAGTCAACTTTTACAAAAATCTGTATAGCAAAGATATTGTTAACCAGCAAAAATATGAAAAATTTAGAACTGAAGTAGATTTTGGTAAACTCTCTGATAATGAGAAATACACATGTGAAGGGAAATTAACGATTGATGAATGCGAAGCTTCTTTAAAAGATATGCAAAATAATAAAAGCCCAGGATATGATGGATTAACTGTAGAATTTTATAGATTTTTTTGGTCAACCATCAAAGATATTGTTGTAGGCTCTTTAAATGAAGGTTTTGATAATGGTTTGATGGCAAAAAGTCACCGAAAAGATGTTTTAACATTACTGCATAAAGGTAAAGGAATGTCAAGAGATAATCTAGGTAATTGGAGACCAATACCACTTGTAAATGTTGACTATAAAATAGCTACAAAATCATTGGCAAAAAGATTACAGAATGTTATTTCCTCCATTGTTGATACTGATCAATCGGGTTATATAAAAGGTAGATACATCGGGGAAAACGCTAGATTAATTGAAGATGTTTTACGATATTCGGAAAAATATAATGTTCCTGGCGCTCTATTATTCTTAGATTTTAGTAAAGCTTTTGACAGTATTGACAGACAATATATGATCAATGTTTTAATAGATTATAATTTTGGCAAAGACTTTATACAGTGGGTAAAAACAATCTACAATGATACATCTAGACTAGTTGTTTGCTACAAAATGGTTTTGTGTCAATTTTTTTTAATTTGGAAAAAGGTGTTCGGCAGGGATGTCCATTGTCTGTACTTATACTCATCTTATGTATTGAACCATTGGCTTGTAAAATAAGACAATCAAAATGTTTTCATGGTATCAAACTCCCTTAAACAAATTATCCTAAAAATGAAGCTCGTATATCACTCTATGCTGATGATATAACAATATTTGCGAAAGGTGAAAATGATATAAAAGAGGTTGTAAAATATGTAAGAGAGTTTTCGTTGGTCTCAGGTCTTAAGTTAAATGAAACAAAAACTGAAGCATTATGGATTGGAAGTTGTAAAAAAAATCAAAAGAAACTCCTCGACCTAAATTGGAAATTATATCCTCATAATGTAATTAAAACACTAGGGATTACTTTTAGTAGTTCTACTCCTGTTGAAGAATTAGAAGAAAATTGGACATCAAAAGTAGAGAAAGTGAAAAACATTATCAAAGCTTGGAACAAACGCGACTTAACAATAACAGGTAAAATACTCATTACAAAAAGTTTACTGGCATCACAATTTACATTCATATCAAGCATGGTTAATTTACCTGAAAATATCGTCAATGATTTAAATACGATTCTGTTCAAATTCATTTGGAATGGACATGAAAAAGTTAAAAGAAAAACAATGATTGCAGATCTAGAATCTGGAGGATTGAATATGATTCATCTCAGCACATTTTTGGATTCATTGAAAATTGCGTGGGTTAAAAGATTACATAACGATGGTACAGTCACTTGGAAAAATATACCCCTTTTTGAATATCAGTTAACTAGTTTAAACCTGGATATTTTCAAATGCAACTGTAGTTATGATATGCTAAATGAAAAATGTAAGAAAGAGTTGAACCAAATGTCAATATTTTATCGCAGTCTGGTGCGAATTTGGTTGAATACTAAAAGTGTAAAAATAAAAACAGAGATTAGTAATTACCAACATGAACTCATCTGGAATAATGAATGTATAAAAAGTGTCGGTAAAACATTACATTATAGAAAATGGATTGAAGCCGGTTTTATAAATGTTTCATCGTTGCACAACCAAGGCGAATACATTTCTTATGCTGATTTAAGTAAAAAGATTCAAAACAAAGGAACTCTACTCTTTGAATATTTTGTAATTAGTGAAGCTCTTCCTAGGAACTGGAAAAAAAGAAATAAGAATAATGATATTTTATCATCCGTAGGTTTATGCCACAAATCGATTTTTTACCCAATTGAAAAATGCTCATCTAAAATTGCAAGGAATATCGTATTATCAAAATTAGCTGTTAAGCCTATAGCTCAAGAATTCTGGAATAAGAGGTTTCAAATGTTTACAATTGATTGGAACACTGTTTGGAAAATTCAGTTGCACATATAAAAGAACCTAGATTGAGAGATTTGAATTGGAAAATTCTGTGTAATATTTATCCAACAAGAATATATCTGTATAAGATAGGTAAAACTAACAATGATGTATGTCAAACATGTAATGAAAAAGATTTTATTGAACATTTTTTCTTTACTTGTAAAACCGTTAAAGAAATGTGGTCAAATGTAAATTTTTTGCTGACTGATAAAACTAGCACAAATATTAAACTTTGTGCTACTGATATAATTTTTGGATATTCAAAAGGTAATAGATTAAACAATAGTATTTGTAATAAATACATTTCAATTGCAAAAATGTGTGTTAGTAAATATAAGTATGGTAAACATCCAAATCTTTTGTGTTTACTCATACACGAACTAAAGATAAGACATTATATTTAATATGTTTAATAACGTTTTTGTAATTTAAGGATTGTGTAAAGAATTTATAATATATTAAAGGCGTAAAGAGAAAAAAAAAAACTATTACCAGGCAGGTCGAGGGGTGTTCAATTAACTGAACTGATGAATACTGTAAAACACTTTAATTTCGCGGGGAGTTTATTTCGCGAATTCGCAATAAGTGACATTTTCGCGAGAATTAAATTTCGCGAATTTGAAATTTTGCAATGATTAGTATGTCTCCGCGAATTCGGAAGGCCAAATATTATCCTCTAGTCTTCTGTTTTCCAGTCAAAATATTACTAAAATACCTTGAAAGTCTGCATGAAAAAAGGCTGGAGTCCACACATGAAGTTAAAAACTATTGTTAAAGTAAGCAGTCATATTGCAGAAATAAATCAAAAATTTTACGACCATACCAACCCAATAAACAACCCAATCTTGATTTTTGCTTGTTTGATTTTTTTGGACTGAGACGGGTTTAGGGTTATAATGCACTTTACATCCTGGATACAAACATAAAACTTTGAAGGGGGAAAATCTTTTCAGGAATTCCCAAAATTAGAGTCAGTACCATGAGTACAGTAAAAAGGGAGAAAGAATCTGATACAACCAGTTTTTCTTGGCCTCACTGTGACGAAGGTGTAGGAGAATCTGGCCCAAATATTTCAACCTCTTATACAGGGCGTCTCAATAAAGTGTAACACTCAGAAATTGCTTGTTTTAGGCATGAAATCGTGTCGTAATTTATACAAATTTGATGTCAAATTCAAGATAAAGGACTATCTTTCCAGTACAATTTACCCCATCACGATAGCTTTTGTCAATCTGGAGATATACGCAATAGTAAGCGAAATCCACTCTGTGCCCCTTTTCAATATAGCGATAGAAACACACGTTTCTGAATAACATTATCAAACAATAGCATTGTGTAAAATAACGGCATCCGTAAAGCCACTGCAAATCTAAGCGGGTGATTCTATTGAATAGTGATCTGTGGATGTCGGCTAGAGGGTTGTGTCTGGCGGAGATGTTGAGATCTGCTTGGAGAGCATTTCGTACTCTATCAATATTCAGCTGTGTTCTTGCAGTTTTTGGTCTTCCCGAATTACCAGAGTTCAAGTTGTGACTGGTGGCATAGTTAACATACTTCTGGTAATTCCATGTCACCGTTTGACGAACAGGTAATTTCCTACCCGGAAACTGCAACTGGAATTGTCTGATGACTTCTGCAGCGTTTCGCGTTTCATGATACTGCAACACCATGAACACTCTCTCATCGAGAGTAAATTTAACTGTTGCCCATTTCCTGCTGCCATGTTTCTTTTTCAGGCACCAACATCCATCTGACAAGATTGCTAAAGATCATGATGAATGCACTTTCTGCATGATAGGATAGTTACATAATTGATATCATAAGAACAATGCGCTAACACCAGTACTTATTGATCGGTGCAAATCAATTATTACATAACAGTTTTCACACATTTTACACATGTTTCATTGCTATTGTTTGAAAATGTTATTTATTCAGAAACATGTTTCTATCGCTTTATTGAAAAGTGGCACAGAGTGGATTTTGCTTACCTGCAAACAATCGCGCATATCTCCAGATTGACAAAAGCTATCATGATGGGGTAAATTGTACTGGAAAGATAGGTCCTTTATCTTGAATTTGACATCAAATTTGTATAAATTACGACACTATTTCATGCCTAAAACAAGCAATTTCTGTGTGTTACACCTTTATTGAGACACCCTGTATATCCATTTTAATTTGTGGTCAGGTTTGCCAGTAGCTCTTTTGTAGCTCTCCTTTTGCCAAAACAATACTGAAATCTAATGATGGATATTCAGTTTATTTAATACTGAAATCATTTTCAGTCATTCCTAATCAGTCTCATGCTATAGTGAATTTTGCTTGCAAAAAATGATCAAAATAGTCAGCTTTGTCCAGCAAAACAAGAAACATTCAGATAAAATAAACAAACTTGATAAAAAGCTCTATCCAATTATTAGCAAAGCATTTCACCTGACATCTGCATCAATATTTATCAAGCATCATACCAATCGGTCAGTCAAAGTAAAATAATTGAAATGACAATCGCTGCCCACAAATTACTAACTTCTTTTCTGCTTATCTAAATCAATTTATGTTATAATCTCAACATCCATTTTGCTGCTTTTTTGTTCCTACCCGGAAATATCAACAATTACTGCAGCAACTGTTTGACAAGACAATATGAGCAACCTTGACTTCATCAACAATGATCAATAAAAGAATCTTAAATTTGTGGTAATATTTCACATTATTTCCACATTTGTTGTATCATTATATACAAATAAATCAAGTCAAACAAAACGACACACAGTTATTGTATCGCATCTACCCTTTGGTTAAAGGCATCAGCCATCATCACGAATATAAATTTCAGCTTTACTTTTCAGTTTTCATAGCATTTTTAGAAAGTACCAGGTGTCCCAAAAAAGTTGGGTATACGGACACGCGGCCAAGAACGGTTGACTTTTTAACCTCCCAGGTTTACCAAAGGCCCCTCGAAATTTTAAAATGGTTTACATAATGGTTGCATTTTTCAAAAATGACCATTTCTTGACTAATTTCCCTTTGGTTTACCTATCAGTTGCCAATTTAATACTGTAAACATGTATTGAATGGTCTAGACAATGGTTGTTTAAGTCAAATTGGTTTACATATGGGTAGCAATTTTTCGTTTCTTCAGGTTTATAAAATGGGTGGTAACTCCGGCCGCGCGTCCGTACTCAACCGAAATCTGAGTGCCCCCCGCCCAAAAATGGTTACATGTGTAAACTCTGAAAAACTTCTGCACGAAAAAAGGAAAATGACACTTAAACTCACAGGACATGTTTAAATTATAGCTTTCTTTATTTGTTAGAAAAATCAGATTAAAATGGATATTTAGAACTTACAGGGAAAATTTGAAATCATGGCCATCTTTGCCCAAAATCAGATTTTGGCATGATTTTCAGACCTGAAGTTCTTTAAGACGACATAGTTATGTAACAGGTCATCGGATTTTCATGATTTTGGTATCAATAGAATAAGCAACCTAATTTTTGGCCTGTCAAGTTAAGTTTATATTGGGTTGTTCAAGGGTTAAAATTAAGAAAAATCGAACATGCTAACAATGTTGTTGACTTTTGAAAAAATATGTTTCTGACATAGGTATCTATCTTTGTTGACAACTCAAAAAATAATAACGCTATCAATATTATTGTGCAAACACCTAGCAGAAGTATATGTATCAAATGTTATGCAAAGTTTAATGTTTCTAGAAATTAATCATTTCAATTATTTAAATATTCTCAAAATTTAGTAGATGTCTGTACATTCACCACTAATATTTTTTTGTGAAGAGCGCATATATGTAACACATTTGGAAATTTAAAATTGAGGGGAAAACACTGCCAATATATTTTCCAAGGATAGGAATTTCCTTAAAATAATCTCTTTGATTACAAAAATGAATTATTTGGTTTGTTTTTATTAGTACCTCCTCCTTTGATTTATATTTTGTATTCAAGAGACTTCAAAACTATGTGAAATAGTGGCTAATATCTTTAAATATATGTCAGTCCTAGGATATGATTACCATAGTAACAAATGTGCTAAAAGGCAAATCTAAATAAAACTCAATTTAAAAAAAATGTATAAATCAATGTCAGTGTGCACTGGAATTTAGGAAGTTGATTGCTTGAAGGTTTCCAATGTGGAAAACCAGCATTATTGTCTCCAGCCAAATGACTGGAGATGCTATATATAGGCCTAGGTCAGATGTTTTTTTTTAAACTAAAGTACTTCCCAAAATTCCATTCTAAATTTGAAATCAGTAGCTCAAAACAGCCCACAGTGAGATCAATTTCCCATTGACATGTACAGCAATATAATGCATGATTTAAATCTGGCACAGTACATTTATTAGTGAAGCAATGGGTATATTAAAATAACCTTGAGAAAGGTCATACTTTAAGCTCTTTGAATATGTAAACAAATCTCTGGTCGCTTTACGTTTTCACACCCATAATACAGTTTATATTCCTCATCATGTGTGAGAGTCTATCAACATCGATAGTTTCAAACAGGGTCTCAAGACATATCTATATCCTCAGTAACTTTCATGCTATTGTGTTTTGTATATTTTATGCGTATGCGCTATGATCTCATTGGAATTGGCACTATATAAATTATGCCTGTTATGTTATGTAACTTAACAATTATTCATTGGCTCATTATCAACGTGCAGCCGGATAAAATGTTTTCAGGGTATAAGTTTTCAAATAAATGCGCAGAAATGTATTTAAAACTCTATTTTTTATGTGCAGGATAAAGTGTTAAATATGCATTTCATATGAAATTTTCAAATGCATTGAGTGCAATTCTGCTTTGATTCATAATTATAAAATATAGTTTCTGTCAAAATATTATGAAAGTCAGATAAATGCCTCTCGAGATATGACTAAATAAAAGTTTTGTACGGAAATACTTTCCGGCGCCAGTGTATCTATGCTAAAATGAGCAACATGTACGGGGTGACAACTGTATCCCTTTGCCACCGCAGCCCACATTTATGATCCTGGTGCCCCTCAATCTTGTAGATTCACAAAGATTTCTGAATGAACTGTGCTCCACTATCAGATCCCATTTGTAGTATCAAAGCATCATCCAGAGATGCCACTAAAAAATCCTGAAACTTTCAAAAAATCCTGAAAATGCACATAAATTTTGACATAAAGCTGAAAAAAGGGCTGAAAATAAATACAAACAGTAGATTTGGAGTTTTTAAAAATCCTGAAAATCAGGGAAGGAGAAAAAAAATCCTGAAATCAGGAAAAATCCTGAAAAGTGGCATCTCTGCTCATCCTAGTCAGATAAAATGAATGGCATCATCTAGGTTTTATAATTAGGCCCCCAAATAATTGTTTGATTGTCCTGATCCGCCCGACCGTATTCTGACGCCCTATCGTTTGACTTTTTTTGGAAAAAGGTTTTTTTTTTAAATTTTGGAGGAAAAATGGAAAATTATGCACAAGAAATTGAAAATAGATGGACAAGTAGCACAGAAATTGGTCCAAATCTGTCAAAATAAACCCAATAATACTATTGAACGTCTCAAAACCGATTGATTGTCATCCTTCAAACATCAGAACATAATATTTTCTTGCTCAATCGTGTAAGATCGTGTGGCACTCAGATTTCGTAAGACAAATTCTTCTCAGATAAAGCAGAGTATACTTAATGTACTACGACATACAGTAAATGCCATTGAAAAAATTGGTATTATCATTTTAATCTTTAATTTAAATTAAAAAGTTCACTTTATTCCTTTATTGTACAAGTTATTTTTATATTTTAAAATGATGAATGGATGTTGTTTGAATCTATTAAACATTTGTTGCGGCAACCACACTGTACTACGGTCTGTAGTATGACGGGCTGTGGACAGTCAATGGCTGCGCCCACGGAAAAGTACTGCACACGTGGCAAGTTAAAATTGATCCAACGACAATAGTTGATGTTCGATACGGCACATACGATGTAAATAAACAATAAAGGACTTGTTTAGTGATGTTTCTATAGAATATGTGGAGATGCTGGGGAGAGTGCAGGTGGACGAGGCACCATGGCGAGATGTTGGAAATCTCAAAAGCAGGATAGTGCCAGCCAGTGCTAATAAAAAAGTCTGACCGACTCACCCATCACAATCAAGACCATCTATGGACAATCAAACAATTTATTTTTTGGCTTTAATGTACATGACATTCCAAATTCTATTCCTTACTTATCTTTGATACTTACGCAGATGACACAAGTGCCATTGCATTACATAGATATATTAGCAAACTAAATGATATTATGATTGATGGGGTTTACATATTCAAGGGATGATTCCAGTTAAATAAACTTTCTCTTGAGGGGTTCTCTCATAGATGCAGTTGCTTACGACTGTGGGATAACAATTTTTTTTATAAATCGTAACAATTCAAAAAAAAAAGTTTGCTCCCGTTTTGCATATGCAAATTTCAAAGCACTCTGACACATGCTCTACTAACGCATTTGGTCAATCACGAGCTGCATCGCAACGTAATATAAACGTGGGAAATTATGCAGACGCAGATGTGCCATCAAAGTAATCAAACTTTATTTGAAAATGCCTGTTTTTTTTCAGTATTTTGAAGTTCACAAAAATGCTTTATCATAATGTGAAATTTAGGAAACTCAATGGAGAATTTACTATTTTACCAGCACATAATGACCGACTTATTAATGTTTTCCCTATACTTTATATGATTTTTGTGGTAAATTGAGTGAATTTTGGGGAAAATACATACTTTTTGAAATGTCTGCATCTGAAAAACAAGCACGGTTACCTATTGTTTTTACCAAATACTAAGAAAATCAATGGAGATTTTGCATCTGTGAGAAAACCCATTAACACTAAAAATCGAATTTCATGTTATAATTTTGGAACTCATATTTTAACAATAAGTATAGAAATAAAATTGTAGAAATAAAAAGTGTCAATTAATGTAACTTTTACTTTTACTATACATCAAAATCGTATGTAGGGAAATCATAAAATTCAAGTAACTAATTTTCTGAAATATTTTATGCTTTGTAACTCAGCAACCGGTAAGCAAATCCATATAAAAGTATCCATTTCTAGATGTGGATTTTCATGTAGAAGATGATGGTTAGGTCAGTTTTGGACCAAAATGTATGATTTTGGACCAAGGTCCAAAAAACCCTCGTTCATAATGGTCCAGTATGACTTCTGTAAGGATTCTTTGACACAGTTCTCATTGCCCACTTTTGAAGCTTGACTAATTTATCAATACACAATTTGCACATATTTCCCCATATAAGGATACTATAGTTGATATAGGGTAAAATCAAAGTACAATAAAGTGTGTGTAGAATACGAGTTGGGATAGAAAATTTCAGTTTGTTCATGACACCAATATTTGCAAGAGATGGTTTTAGAAATACAATCAATGTGATTTTTCCATGCGAGGCACTCATCAATTAGCACACCTAGAAATTTTCCCGGGGGGGGGGGCACTCACATATGTGGGCAGGATATATATGTCAAGACCCCCTTTTTCAGGCCGCCAGGCCGCTCACTTGATCCCCATTTTCAGCGTGATTCAGTTCTTTTGACCCCGTTTTTTAGAAAAACTAAAAACTTGAGCTCTAACTGCATAAATTGCTCAGGAAATGCAAATATTTTCAGTTCAGAAGGCTATTTTTGGCCAAAATTTCAGTTCACTAGACCCCCCAAAATCGGTTTCAAAGGTCCATTTTTTACAGAAAATCAGTT
>JXSR01S000115.1:167570-178015 GCA_000969725.1 Ophiothrix spiculata
AACTCTGTCCAATTCAGGTTTGTTTGCATTGATATCAAGCTGTGATTATCCTCTTTCTGAAGGTCCTTTTCATTCACAGTTGGACAAAATAATAAATTTTCTATAGCAAGTTTTCCATCAGTAGTTTTATCATATAAGTCTATGCAGTTGGTTCACTCAGTGAGCTGTTTATAAGCCGTAGAAATAGCAGTTTGAATTGAATGGTGGGAAGGGCTTAAATCACCCTCTGGTGTCCAGCCTTAGGTCAGTGTTACCTGAACAACTATTTCATGAACCACTGACATATGGGAGACAAATTTTAGATTTTTTCCTTTTGCATTCCAGTAACAAGGTGTTACATAAACATAACACCAAGTAATCATTGCAGATGTGACTTTCTTGTATTCACATAACAAAATAATTTGTGAATAAGTTGTTCAAGGAAATACCCAGGGGAAATACATCTTAAATATTATGAAAATTTCAGTCAATATTAATATTCTGTCACATTTTACTGTACATGATTTTAATGCAACTTATGTTCATTTTTGAGGTGCAGTTATGAAAAGCAGCTTATGCCCATAAGTTTTTTAACAAGTGCTAATAAAGTAAGAATAAACTTTACAAAAAATCTGGTTAAAAACTGGCAAAAACCTCAAGATGTGAAAAATAAGGCGTATGAAAATAATTAAAAACACTATAAATTGTTATCTTTTATGTAATTAAACCAGGAACACAATAAATGTTCATCTTTTACATTCAATAAAATCCTGGAACGTATATATATATATGCAATAATACTGATGGTATTTCTGAGGTCAATGCATGTGAAAATGGGATTTAAATAATGGACCATGAACCTTTGCCAGTTTTCGTGCCAAATTGGCTTTGGCTGCAATCAAAATCTAGTTTACGGTGAAATGCTTGTGATGATTTCCTAATAATTGCGTAATAACTACGGCCAGCACCATGAGTGTCTTTGTATGGATACCAGCGCATAAAAAATGTCCACTATTATTATTATTATTAGATACAGATGAGGCTTACCTCTTTAAAGGAGCTTGGTCTGATTTTGCAAAATTGAGTTTTCAGTGTCATGTGAAAGATGACCACTAGAGAAGTTTAAGTTTCAAATTTCAGCTGAATCGGTGAAACCGTTTTGATGTTATGGGCAATTTTGTATTTTAGAACCACCAATATGTTACTGTATAAAATTAGTTATTGTTACCATAATTAGACACATATTCGTTTGTAACTTCAAAACAGAACATAACTCAGCTGAGAAATTTCACATGGGTTATGAGAAAAATATGAGCAATATTTTGATAACAAAATCTCAAAAAGTTTGAAAAAAAGTTGAAGCAATCGGACCATGCTCCTAAAATATGTTTTTACCTGTTTTACTTCTAATGATGTCAGACAACCCCTGGTGGACATCCCATGGCCAGGTGGCGTCTTCTGTAGGAATCTGAATGAAGGGTCAAGTTGTTAAAATCAGTCAAAATGTAACATTTTGTTTTTTGAATGGAATTACTTTTTAGTTTTGTGCAGATTTATATAGTCAAGATCAGTGGCGTAGCCAGACTTTTTGGTCAAGGGGGGCAAAGACATTTCGTCCCAATTTTTTCTCGATTTTCCCCCAGTGTTTACACATTTCTTCCCAATTTTTCCCGGCAACAAATCCATTTTCGTACACCCAAAATTAAAAAAAAAAAAAAAAAAAAAAAAAAAACAGTTTTCAGCAATTTTTGAACATTTTTTTGACACAATTTTTTTGCTTTTTCCCATGTTTCCTGTCTAACAGTCTTGCAGCTGCTCTCTCATTTTTCTTGTCCTTCCCGATTCTTACCAGCTTGGTGTCCCGATTTCCCGCTCGATTTTTTGTCATTTCATTTCATGAGAATGAGAGAGAATGCTTAAAGCTGAATTCATACTTAAAACGCAATGTGTTGCGTTTCCAATAATTTTCACTGCAAACGGCACAGCAAATGAATTCACATTCAAAATGCAAACGGACTGCGGCAGCCGATGACATGAAAATGCAATGGAAAGTTGAGCATTCTTCAACTCGGTTTGCGGTGCCGCATTCGGTGTTGCGTTTTGATATCGATTGATCGGAAATCCTCAAATCTTTCACTGCACATGCTCGGTACGTCGTGCGTTTGCGTCGAGTCTGAATTCAGCTTTACTTGACAGTAAAAAAAGCTTCTGGGAGATATAAGTAACGTGTTGAACCCATGATCTGGATAAGAGTTCAAACTGAAGTGAATGGAGTAAATTGTTTTGGATGCTTTCATCAGAATGTAAGTCTAGTTCTCCATCTTACCGAGGAGTATTTAATAAAAAGAAGATCAGATTTATTAACTATTGAGAAACGTTATGTGATAAGCCAACCATCACAACTCATTTTCCAACTAGCTACTATGGGAAACGCCTTAGATACTTAAAGGAGATCATCGTTGATGATAACATAAAATCTAGCACTTCACAAAAACAAATATTGAACAAGTATCAACCCTAAAGCTTCCCAAGCCTACAAAAGATCAAAAGTAGGTTTGAATACTTCATAAACAGGGGTTTTATATGAGCACCAAATCGCTGCCTAGGCAGCGCCTGCTGGGTAGCTTGGTATAGGTGGACATGGGATTGGGGTGCGAGAGGTCCTGGGTTCAAATACCGGTGGAGACCACCAATTTTAGAAACATTTTTGAGGATATATGTTTAGAACATAAGGCTAGGGTTAATGTATTAGCACAATTATATTTCATTGATGATCATGAATATCACATTGGATAAAATCTGTTTGGCTACATTGATCAATTCTACAGATTATACAAAATTCAATTTACAATACAGTGAATGTTAAGTTGGCTCATGTCATAAAATATTTAAAAGCTCTCACTAATGCTGAACTTGCCACAGTTTATAGCAAAGCCAGTACAATGATGCCATGGTGCAATGATGCCATATTTCCTGTACAAATATTGGTATCCCATCAGCAATTGGGGTGCTTGCATGATTTTAGGTATTGCAGGATTAGCATGGGAAACAATATATTTAATTTTACAGCAAATTGATTTATTTTTCATGTAAAATGAATAGATTTATGGTCAATTAAGATTTGCCAATATCAAAATTTTTATTTAAAACATAAGTATGGATTTCCTTTCAGAATGAAAAATCTTACCAGATCACTAGATGAAGTTAAAAAGGATGCAAGATGTGAACACAGCTGGAATTTTCTGTCATCCTGAAAACATGATAAATAGCGAAAATTATGAGAGTAATTGCTTAGAAACCATGAGGCCTTTCTTGTAAATAATATTAGATGGCGATATAGATCTTACGAGATATCACTAGAAGATGTACTACTGGAGTGGGGACTATATGACAGCATATTTCCAAATACGTTATTTTTTTTAAATATGTCTTCAAAACAAAACAAAAGTGAAAGGAAACTCAACTTTGAAAGTGGCATTCCCAAGGACAATTCATGAACAGAACACACTTGTTAATAAGGATAATATTAATGTAGCCAAGACAACAGAATGTTTCAAACAATTCTTGAACAATTAGCATAGTAATTTAAAGCATTCATTTGGTATCACCCATAGATTAAAGAAAGTACAGATAGGAAACAGGACTATTTGCACCTTAACAATTCAGCTAAGTTAGTGGATTGCGCTACATGGACGCCATGCCTTGACCGTAGCTGCGCGAGTACGTAGTGACCTAGCTCTGCATTCTTTGGTGCAATACAACGCAATATGTATCATTTTACCGCCAAATTGTGCATGTAAAAACAAAGAACAGGGCTTGACTGCCTTGATAGCTGCACTCGGTCAAGTTACCAATCCATATCCGGTGTACGGTAACACCGCATACAACCAGAAACATAGCTGCATTAAGTTAGTATATGACAATCCACCACAAACCTATTGTTTAAGTCGGTCCCAGGTCAAATTTATTTATTGCAGATTCAAAACGATCATGCCTTCAGCTTTAAAATGACACTTGTTTCAAATACATAATACACCCAGAAGTAGAATTATGATTCTTCAAAGCCTGACATCTGAGAAAATGTATGTTAAAGTCTCCATATTATGTACATTTCCAATGCGACTATATTAAGAAAATGTTAGCTTTAGATATTTTGGAGTTGAAATGAAAGCTGATATTTACTAGCACATGGACATTTCAAATCTACAAAAATTGCCATTTTGTCAGAATATGATTTTTGTGTATATTTTATACTGTACCTCAAATTGAAAAATGCCAACTATACTGGAGGTTTGTAGTCACATATATTCCAACAAACCAAAGAAAAGATTACATGTATAATTTATTTAAATTTACCACTTACTTGGATTTGCTTGAAATCTGTTGCCATATTAGTCAGTAATTGACTCAAATTGTCTACGTTAGATTGCCAGATTCTTTCTCCTTGATATTGTAATAGATCTCCCATGAGATGAAAAGCTTTATCATGACCTTAAAAAAAAGAAAAACATCATCTAGTGAAAATACAGGGACGTCCGTTTGAGGGGAGTGAGCTCTACTGAGCCAACCTGCTCCCCTTAAATGCTTTATGGGAGCTCAATTAATAGAGTGCCTTGCATGATGGTATTTACATCTAAATTTCCAGATAGCTCCCCTAATTGCTCCCTTAAAGAACACTGGGAGAGCTTTTGAAAGAGCCCCTGCAAATTTCAAATGGAAGTCCCTGAAAATATGAAATTTGTTTGACTTAACATATCAATTTCTTTGAATATGTGACCAGACAACAAACATTAAAAATATAATATAAATTCCAAGATAAAAGTCCCATTTCTTTGAATAAATTTGACTGTAACTTTGCACCCAAAAAGTATTGTGTTATTATAAAGCTTTACGTCTCAGCTTTAAAATAAGACCAAAATATTGATTTTGATTCTGGGACCCTTAAGGTACCTATATAAAGGATCACATATGTGAATAAACACTCTTCAAATCAAAAATACTAATTCTTTATATAACAGTTTCTGAGAGGATCAAACAAAATATTTTTAACATTTAGTACTCTGCAGTGAGAATATGATTACCTGTCTTTCCAGCTCTCCTACTCTTGAAAAACTAATGCGAAATGTGTTTTATTTTTTTTCTTTATTCTTTCCAATGATATTTGATGAATTTTATTAACTTGATGGGCGCAAAATTAATTGGCAACACCGTCGTAAAGATTGCTGCAAATATTTTGGAAACCAAGGGAAACACAAACATTTTGCCTCAGATTTCGAGTTGTTTTTTCAGTTTCACAGAAAAAAATAAAAAAGGGGAAAAAAAAACCCAATTTTTTGGACACTAACGCGCACGATTAAACTAATGCGCGTGAGAGCTTTGAGACAAACTATTAATTTAATTTGGCCTTACCAAATATGTTACTTAAGTGTTTTTGTTTTGCATCAACAAATTAGCTCAACCATTTTTTCTTTGCATATAGCAATCACAGTTTGTGAAGTTAATGCAAGAAAGTTGTATCTGCAATAGCTGCCATATGTCATAAATTTGCATTGATATTGTGTAATGGTCAGTCTTGGGTCAGTGGCTCTTGAAGTGATTATTCAGGTGATGGTGAAACCTGAAGAACCATTTCAAATGCCTCTGACATATGTCAGATGGATTGTAAGGTTTTCTCACATGACAACTGTTGCAACTTACCATAATACACATTTCTACATATCTCACACAGTGTGGGTACCATGTCATGTTTGATGAGTTGCTGTCTACCTGCATCTTGAGTTGCCATGGCAATAAGGATTTGATAGGTATCATCTATGATTGATTTCTGGTCCTGGTTGTCAACAGAAGTCCTGCAAATAATAACATACTTCCTATAAATCCCTGGAAGTGACACAGCCATTTTAATTGTGGAATACTCACCGTCATTCTGCTCAAGGAATATGGATCACTTTCAAATGCTGTGTGTGAATGCAGATGTTTTTGTCCAGGTGTATTATGTATCCAAAGCATTGTAGATTTTCTTGAATGTTGCTCTCAGAAGACGTGCATAAAATATATAACAATAAAGGACTTTTCCCAACAATAAAGGACTTTTCACAAAATTTCACTGAAAGTAGGATTGGTATCGGCAAGCATTTTCATTTTTGACAAAACCCCAACACTCGAGCGAACGACGTCGACACTATGACTATCGACAACAAGCTTCGCCAATGCAGCAAAGACAATTAAAATGACAACTCTTTTGCTGAATTTGTCACCTAGTTGGCTCTGAAATGTATCGCTGAGATGTAGCATCGCTTCTTCCGACAAGTTTGTAATTTCAAGTCGAGAATTCTATGAATACATAACACAAGATACTGATGAATTTCTTTTAATCAACTTATAACTATGAGCATAATTTTAAAGAGCCTCGGAAATACAAATTAAACTAATGCAACTTGTGTCAAGTCTAGCAGGAGGGACAAGAACACATTCAACATTACGCACCACTTTCTACGTCAGGCACCACTTTTTACGTCACAAGTGGTAATTGTCTATTAATAATTGGTTTCTGATTGTTCAGTGAATACTATGTATAGAACAATTCAAGGTGACTGGTTTGTATCTTTTCATGTATTCTGACTGATCATTCTGATGAATCATTATCACCACTAATGATGCTATTGGTATAGTGTTCCTTTTTCGGGCCCTGTGTTCCCGTGTTTTAAAATGGGATGTCCCACAAAGACTTGTAACAGGATTATCACCCTATTTCATAGGCTCTTTATTTAAAGAAGTGAAATAAACATCAATGCATAAAAATTATGCTGAGACGAGTATGATATCAGTTTAAATTAACAACATGTTCCTATGAATTCAAGTCTAACTTTAAATCACATCTTAATTTTAAACTGTACCTTGCATCAAGTATGATCTCTTTGAAGATGTGAATCTTGTTTAACATTTCTGGATGAATTACCAGGGCAGAGTCGGTGCTGAAGCAGGCTAATAGTGTGATGGCCAGGGATTGGTAGATGGATTTATCACAACCCTCTGGAGCTTGATCTGTGGGAGACAAGAAAATAAAACGGCTTAGATTAGGACGATATTGATAATCTGAGTCTGGATTGAAAATTTTGGAGTGAAAGACAAAGGTGGATCACCAGCTTAACATGACTTCTGACCCAAAAAGAAATTAAGCTTTTTGTCCAAGGATACAAGGAGACATGATCTGACTGAGGCTCAAAAGCAGGACCTCTGTAATACTAGTCATGTGTTCAAAAGGCTAGGTCACTCTCCCCTCACCAAAAGCGGAATTATGGAAATGATGGGATGATGATGTTGTGTTGTTGGATGGGCAGTGTGTAGTGGAGGTGGTATAATGATGTTTGGTGGTGGTATGGGTTTATAGGTTTGGATGATATTGAAGATGATAACGAGGATGATGGGTGACGGGGTAGGGTAAGGTAGTGTAGGGTGGTGGCATGCAGTGGTGGTGCGTGTGTGCTGGTTGGATTTTTAGATGGATGGATGGTGGTGGTGATAATAAGCACTGATGAGGATGCTGATGATAATGACAACATCTGTGATGAAGAGCTTTGATTATGAAGATTACAATAATGAGGTTGAAAATGACTGTGAGGGTAAGGATGAGGAAAGGAAGAGTAGAAGTGGAGGAAGATAACGACAGATGTCACTACTAAGCTAGAAGTAGAAGCTAATTCACTGTCAGTTTTTACATGTTTTTATTTAAGTCTTCATCTTTAAAAGGTTTGATAACTTATGCTTTAGTCACATATAGAAATAGTAGTCAGCCGAGTAGTTTAAATTGTTAAATCTGTGAACTCGGCCAAGCATGCAAGAGTGTGGATAGATACTCTTTGAAAATTTCAGAGTTTGCTCACAACTTGCAGGTGTCTTGAGAAAGATAATTTTTTGAGCAAGCTCTGGGGGTGAGCTGGCTGGAAACTTTAGAGTATTTACTGAAATGTTGAAATGAAAGGGTATATCGAGGCAATGGTTGGCTGAGTTGTGAGCGAGCTCTGAAATTTTGAGAGAGCATCTGCTAATGCTTGTGTGATGCTAGCACAAGTTGGCACGCAATTTTACTGCTTGGTTGAGGACCCTTTCTGTATGTGATCTAAGCGTTAGGGAGAATACTTGCTTGTTTTAAGAAGTCTGTTGAGGAATGTGAATCCAACTGCATCAAAGATTTTTCTCCTGCATGCCTCATCTGTATTCTTCGCCTGCACCAATTTGGTAACCTATCAAACACATAATAATATAATATACTGCAAATTCAAAGCTTGATCAACATGAGTAACAGGCAACTGCATCAAAGATTCAAAGATTATAAAACAAATGTAAATACGGTAATACCCATGGTTTCTTTGTAAATTTATATGAAACTTTTTATGTCTGGATCTGTATCTGTATCTGTATCTGTATCATTTAGTCGGTAGAACTCCTCACTGAGGTAACATCACCAACCTAAATAAAACTTCGAGCACAGCTTGGATGGATGTGAGTTGAATTTGCAAATAAATTTAGTTGGTGTTGGTGACTTGGTTCTTGAAGGCTTCTAGGGTGATTGCGTTGACAGCAGATCTTTTATATCCTATATGTTTTTTATCAAATGTATTATATATTTTATCTTACGGTTATTGTGCATGTTTTATTTTATCAAAATATTATGATGTATATATTTCCAAATATTGCGACTGGAGAGATGTGAAATGTCGTTTTTTAATGTTTTGAAAATGTATAGATATGGTGTTATATTTGATAGTATTATTTAATCATGTTAAAATCTTTTTATCTTGTAGTATGTTTAATGTATCATGATTTTATTATGCAGGGCCCCCGGGGAAGATCAGCGTTAAGCTGAATCGGGATACCCTGTTGAAAGATAATAAATAATAATAATAATAATAATAATAATATATATTGCAAATTCAAAGCTTGATCAACATGAGTAACAGGCAACTGCATCAAAGATTTTTCTCCTGCATGCCTCATCTGTATTCTTTGCCTGCACCAATTTGGTAACCTATCAAACACATTCAAATACAGTACTTCAGAATCAGATAATGATATACACTTAATGTCTGAGCAGTCTCGGTGACTGGACGTGCAAATTTTCCTGCTCCTAATTTTTAAAATTGTTAACGTCTTTTAACTGACTTTTAATGCCTTTTGGCTTTTAATCGGCGTGAATTACGTCTTTTAAACTTTTGGTGTTCATTTTGGTGTAATTTCGTGCAGATTTTGGTGTGATTTATCGTGATTTTGTGAACTTTGTGCAATACTCAATTTTCCCGCGAGATCGTCTTCACCAGCGGCCATATTGAACAAAGGACTCAACTGTGGAATTCTGCTACCGATCTCAACCACACCCGGAATATGTTTCGTGTTAACAAATCATTACTGGACAACTTCAGGGGAACATTGGTACTTCTAGCGGCATTCTACCTAACAAGGAGGGTTTTGTATTTTCCAACTCATGAGCAGATTGATCTTTTTCATTTTTCTGAGGAAAGCTGGATACCGGTAAGGTTTTTAGGCTTTGTAGAAATCATCAGAATTGACGTCGGCGACCTGATTCAAGTGGATGAAAATCCTCACAGTCACTCAATAGCATGTAACATTCAAACTTTTATTAGATCAGAACTAAAGGCAGAGAACTAAAATGTGGGAACCATGTACAGTGCCAGTCCAATCTGGAAGTGGAATCTGAACTTAAAAACTTTTGCTTTGGATAAACTGTCAGCAAAACAACAGTCTTTTAGGGGCTCACAGAAGTATGTTAATAGACCATTAGCATTCCTCTTTATTGTTTTAAGTGGCGACGTTGAGCTTAATCCAGGACCTCCCAATAACACGTCCATGAACGATGTTAAAATTAGCTGTGCCAAATGTGGGGCTGTAATGCGACGCAACGCAAGAAAACTGAATTGTGCAGATTGTCATGAAATGTTCCATCTCAAATGTACTGACATTGATTTACCAACTTTCAAAGAAATCATAAAGCACGGCAATCCTTGGTATTGTGGTGATTGCAGTGCCCCATGTGCTGCCTGTGTTGACCCTGTTTTGAACAACCACCAAGGAGTTCAATGCGACTCATGTAACTTTTGGTTTCATTGTAAATGTTTGGACATTGACGAGCAGACATATTCAGAGCTTCAGAAACAATCTTCTGCATGGCACTGCCCAGCGTGTGTTGATCAGTCGTTTACATCAAGCATAGAATCTGAGTCATCAGATAATACTTCTTTCGAGCAACCTGACTCGAATTCACAAACTGACAAAGACAATTGTAGAACCCAACCGCAGGTGACAAAGTCCTGCAAAAATAACCTTCGCATCTTACTTATAAATTTCCAGAGTGTCAAAGGTAAAGGGGCTGACGTGGCAGCGTTGATCGATCTCCACCAACCTGACATCATTTGTGGCACAGAGTCCTGGCTAAACCCAGATATAAGCAG
>JXSR01S000116.1:29246-41248 GCA_000969725.1 Ophiothrix spiculata
TCACCAAATATTTGCCATCGAACTTTAACTATGAACGGGTAGCAAACATTTGGTCCAATGTATGTGGCAATTAAATAACGTTTGCAATCTAGCGCAAAATTTTGTTTGGTCTCAACTCGGTGTTGAAGTTATTTTGTTTGGAGTCAATCGTCATTTTTATGTCTCGACCAAATGTTTGGTAGGAAAAATTTTGTTTGGAGGCCGAGTATGAATTGAGCTTTAACGTTTGTGGTTGCACAATTGAGGCTGCGTCAAGCTGCGTATATGTGCAAAACTGCATATTTAACTTCGAGGTCGAGGCTCTCCCCGCAAATGGTGGATCCATACAAAGAGCGAATGGGGTTGACTACTAATTTTTGTCGCCAAAAAAGGGGGACCGTTAAATTTGTCGAGGTCGAAAAGGGGGTTGGAAGGCCAAAAATTGTCCACAATAATTTTTTTTTGCATCAGGCACTTGAGGTTTTGGGCCAAAGAAACAAGCAATCAGGAAAAGGTTAAGACATTTTTGATAATCATTGAAATTGACAAATAGGGTGAAGAAAACGTTCATTGACAGGAATGAGCATAATAACAACCATACTGGACTCTAGCAACTTTAAAAAAAAACGCCTCCCTCCCTCACATTTTGAGAAACCTTTGGACGAGAAACAACTTATTTTTTTACGCGGCCTTACAGTACTTCGTAATACGCTACAACTTGAGTGTAGCCAAACACGCAAGAAAAGTGCGCAGGAAGAGGTTGCTTTAGTCTTGCTGTGTTTAATTTTGAGATGCTGGTTCTTTTAAGAACCAAGTACAGGTTTAGGAGAGTCTGAACAATCCAGGTTTAACCTAAGTTGATGCTGACTGCACATTCAGTTGCTGTCTTTTAACTCGCCATCGGATAGATGTTGGTTTGACGACAGTTCCGTTGTTAAAAACATCAAAAATTAAAAGAATCCTTCAAAGAGGAAAGCAATTTAGTTAATTTTTAACACCTTTTTTTAGCTTTTTTGCAGCACCAAAAAGTGAGGAGGGAGGGGACGAGAAACACCTTTATCCGACCTAACAGATACAGTCATATGGAAATTCAGAAATTCTAAAAAAGAAAAAAATCATATATAGAGTAAAAATCTCTATCCACAAAAGGAGGAAGCCCCCTTTGTGGTTGTATCATTTTAACTTCCAGTTAAAACTCAACTCAGTATTTTGGACGAACAAGGTACAGGTGCTAGGTGAGCGGCTTAGGTATAAACAAAAAATTCCACAAAAGAATCCTAGACATTTCATACCCGTTCACTTTCATCCCTTGGTCACTTCATACCCGTTTTTTCATACCTTTTAGTGGTAAATTATGAATTTAGATTTAATTAAACTAAACTACCATTAGTTTTGTATTGAAAATAAATAATTAGTCAAAAACCAAGTACTATTTATAAAGAATTATTTTCAGTTAATTAAAATTTGAAGGAATTTTAAAAGCCAAGTTCAGAAGTTTTTTAAAATATGTAAAGTTTTTGTAAAAATTCGAAATTATGTCATTTCTTATGATTTTGTAGAAAGATATTATATAATTATATTTATTTTATGAATTTTTATTCACTCAACCTAAAAATATAAACACATTTACGTAAAATATTAGTTGGCAAAACATGCAGTGTATGAATCTCGGGTATGAATATTGAACGGGCATGAAGTGTCTCGGGCATGAAATGTCCAGCTTCTTCATTCACTTTGAGCTCTGTGACTTCATATTGAGCAAATATCTAGCAAAGAATTTTTACAACTAAAGTGTCAAAATGAATTGATTTTCCCATTCCAAAACACGTGAAATTTTGAAGGAATTAAACCAGCATAGATCCCAAATCCAAATCCGTGCATTGTTTACATTTTTCACAGCTGATCGCCAATTCATTAACCTTTGACCTCTTCTCTATAACGCGCATGTGCAGTTCGGTCGTGACGTCAGCTGTCCAGATACTCCATTGATAATCACTACGTGGAATTTTCTATCAAAATGTCGTACGCATATCTCTTCAAATATATTATTATAGGAGACACAGGTAAGATTTTGTATTTACTTAGAGTTTGGAGATTGTACCTGCACATTTTCAATGAAATTATACCGAAGGTTTTAGAAATATAAGGTAAAACATTATCGTAAGTTATCCAGCTGACATCTTTTGACTCTTGATTTGACCACTTGTTTACTGTACAGATATTGAGCATATAAATGAGGCATTAATAAGCTTTAAGTATCACATGATCATGGCTATTGTTATAGCCATTGTCTTTGTTAATCAGTGACTTGTCCAACACACGTCGCTGATCATACACCATGTTCACCTGAGATAAGTAAACCATATCTCAGATGATGCAGATGTTCACACTGTCAGTGTCGCTGCAATTTATTTCTTAAAATAGATTCTTTCTTATTCTTGCTGATTATAACTATATAGACATGATAGACTAGTATAGTCTAGACAAATCTAGCCTAGATGGAAAATGTTTTTGTTTACCACGTTGTAGAATACGATTCTTACTACTTTTGCAGATAGTGATTTTTTCCCATTTTTGGTTGATCTTTTTTAAAGTATGGATTGTTTAGAAGATCAAGACTCAAGTACCTCTTTCTTGTCAATGAACGTTTAGACTCCTCCCTATTTGATGGTCAAATTGTTTTGACCTTTTTCCAATTTCTTGAAATTGGAGGGGGGGGGCAATGATTTAGTACTATTTAGTACTAATAGTAGTTGTCACCATAGACTAGTCAATACTAGATCCGACACATATCCTTACTATGGTAAGGATACGCTTGTCTCCATTGAACTTCTCTACAGACGAATTTCACAAGTCCATATCATCTTTCAGAGAGGATATAAATTTACCAAAAGTATGCCATTGCCAGTATATTCTCATTAGTATTTAACAACATATAACAGGCGAATATCAGCTTCAGTTGAGTTTAAATGCATTTTTTTGATAAAAGGTGGTCAAAATCCAAGATGGCGGCGACCATGTGCTCTGACAAAAAAGTTGCCAAAAGTTGGTTTAAAAATTACTCTGGCATTTTGAAATACTCACAACAATATTCAAAAGTCATTCTGGATCATTTCAGTGAATGTTTGGGTCGTGCATGTACACTAAATTTACTAAAAACTGATGAAACAACTTTTACAATTCATGACTGTACGATGTCAATTGACATGTGAGTCACCTTCTTGAAGGTGACGTAGGCACTAAGTCAATACTATCCCGGGACATATTCATATATTCTATGTCCATCTTAAAATTGAACTTCTCTTTTTACTGATTGAAATTACTGCTGAATTATGTGGTTGCTAAAATAAGCAATTTGACGTGCGTTGTAAGAACGCTGTTCTAAAAGTATTAGTTTGTTATTTATGCGTGGCAGCTTTGTTGGATATATATTCACGCGCGTGCCATTCATAATCGGACATGTTGAACTGTTTTTTGATACGTTATGTTTCGTTACCATAACTGAAACAATATCCATTATGAAGATTATAATAGGCCTATAAGGCTATAATACTAAACGCGAACCAGTGACTATAACCGGCCTAGTTTAATGCAGGCCTGGTTTAATGATTGGGATCCTGTCAAACAATAAAGTTTTTAGACCCACTACGTAAGCACCCCAGTAAACGGCACACTAATATATATAGCATCAAGCATGATTTTGGAAACTGAACAATGTAGGCCTATTATAAACGTACTGTCTCGCAAAATGTGTTTGGCTAGTTTCAGAACATCACATGTACCTCTACGCCTAAAGCATGTTTTTCTTTTCAATCTTTTGAAAATAATAAAATCGGAAACAATAATTATGGTATGGTAGGCCTAGTCCTGGCACCATGACTTGACTCGGTGTCAAGTCATGGGAAATGCTATGTAGTAAAACTGCCATTTAAGCATGTTTGTACAGACTTGCTCGAGAAACACAAGCCAAAAAACTTGGTTTTTGGCTTGAGGCAAACTGTGTAGTACAGCCTAAAGGCAAATCAAATAAAGGCCATTTGTCCATAAATTGAAAAATACAAACGGTACTTGAGCAAACAGAAATGTTTTATTACATATTAATGAAAGGAACCTTTTTGAATTAAATTCATGAAAATTGCACTGTTCTGATCAGAGAAATCAAACGGAATGTTTCGTTTGTTTACATAGCTAAGCAACCGTTTGTAAACATATCTTCAAACATCATTTTTGTGTGACTAACAACTTCGGGAAGTATTTAAAATAAGTAAATTTATTATAAATATCCTTTGTCATGTTTATGGAGGGTTGCAGTTCGTATTCGATAGCTATGATCATTTTTGGGGATATTGGGTATATGTGCACTTATGCGCAGGTTTTATTGCAGAGCTTGCTACAGCACAGCCAGATATTTCGGGTAAGTACAGACCATCTGAGGACTAAGTCCACACCTCAAATTCAACCAAAATATTGAAGCTGTTTACAAATTTTTTTAATTAGTAAGCTCCTTGAGAGTCTTGTGCATCCTATGATAGGTGGTTTGTTAACATTTAGAATCAAAATGTGTGATTTATTGGCCTAAACTTGCCTTGTATGTTGTAACATTGGGTTTCCTAATTTGACAACCTCAGATTTGTTTACGTCCAGATTTTGGATGATAAATTTCATCTTTTGGTTTAAATTAGGTTTGTAATAATTCTACACTATTAAAATATGTTGCCTATGCTGAGTTGAATTTATTTAGGCTTTTAATTTTTCAAATATTTCATGTCAAAACTTAGAAAGCTTAAATGGCCAAAGTATAACACATTATTCCTGTGACCTAGGACCTACAGAAATTACAATACCCAATGAAAAAGTTAATGATGGTCCATGGTCACTGTCCTGGGACTATGGTAGGCCTAGTCATACGGATGCGTTAGTGTTTTCCTATTTTTGAATCATCTGTCTATTTTTTTTTTAGCTAGAAACATTATTTTGTCTTAAAATAACATTTTCAAAGTAAGCAGATCCCATTTTTTCAAGAAGGTGCAAAAAAGAATGTCAAAAATCTGACTGCTTCAGCTTTATAAGTGACAACTTGAATTTGCCCAACTTCCACTATCATCATTAAGTTCAAGTTCTTTCCATGGCCACGAGTATCACGACATTGAACATTTATTTTTCGCTAAAGCTTTCCTTTTTAATACGAGTGAATTTACTATCTTATATATATATTTTTTAAAATACAACCGAAAACTCCAAGAAAAACCATGAAAATTAATACCGATCCGCATATACAACGTACATACAAAAGTAGCCCCCTCAATGGCGGACGCAACCGCGCCACACACGGTTGAGATGAATCAACATGCGCGGTCGGATTCGTCTATAATATAACGTCATAATTTGTCAATCGTCATGATCATAATGATATTTATTATTGTTAAGTAATTTGCATCTCAATGTCAAATTTATGATCCCTGACGGTGGGGTATCGTGAGATGGGATGACTGGTAAGAAGGTCACCGTATGTTCTCGCAATAACTAGCCAGATTATTTTTTAATTTCATGGAACTTGAGTTTAAAAAATATTGAACCTGTTACATCATGAGCTGTGTTTATATAGATTGTAGACAGAAGACACACACTGCACACATGCGAGTTCATATGAGAATCTAATCTCCAGGAGATTTGGCATGTTCTTACCCGAAATTTCTGGCAGTGGTAACCAATGAGATGAAACAAATAAATGAAATGAAATGAAATACCACTGCCAGAAGCAAACTCTGCAATCAAACCTGTCGCATAAGTGCACATGCCCAATATCCCAAAAAATAATCATATTTCTCAAATTTATACGAACTGCAACACTCCACAAACATGACAAAGGATATTTATACTAAATGTACCTATAGATTATATAAACACTTCCAAAAGTTGTTAGTCACACAAAAATGGTGTTTGAAGATGTGTTTACAAGTCAAATGGTAAACGATGTAAACAAACGAAACATACCGTTTGATTTCTCTGATCCGAACAGTGCAATTTTCATAAATTTAATTCAAAAAGGTTCCTTTCATGAATATGGAATAAAACATTTCTGTTTTTTTGTATTTTTCAGTTTTATGCACAAATGGCCGTTATGTGATAGGCTGTACCACACAGTATGCCTCAAGCCAAAAATGGAGTTTTTTTGGCTTATCAAGTGTTTCTCGAGCAACCATGTTCATAAAAATTTAAAAATCAGTTGTTTTCAACAAAATGATGTCGGATCGAAAGATATTTTTAATTCCCTTCAAAATGAGAGGTCAACCATCTGAAACGGTGAAGAAATGATGAAATTGTGGGTGAAAAACGGGTCCTGAAATATCCCCAAATTTGCCCACGAATTTTGACCCTGGTATTGCCATTGACTGTGTAGGCCTACTGTTTATGTGTCAAGACCCATTTTTTCACCACAAAGGAGCATTTTACAAAAAGAGCTTCCATTTAATGAAATTTGGCTGTTACTATCAGATATGTATCAAGGATTTAAGACCCACATTTTTTATTAAAAACTATTCACATTAAGGGATTAAAAATCAACTTTTTCTTATTTCCCCACTCCTGGCCACAATATTTTGCAAAAGAGTGAGCCCTCTAGAGGCCAATTTGAGCCCACCACAATAGATATAGTTTCACTGAGTGTGATCTTTAATGTCATAGGAGGTTAAAGTATGTCACAATGTAGTATCTTTTTTCAAAAGATCTAAACAATCACAGACTTAACCAGGCTTAGTTACAGAGTACTTTGCCTAGATCTTATAATTACAGTGTGCTGCATTCATCAAGAACCACTCTTATTTATTAATAGGCTCGAAGAATGTTTCTTAAGTTCAGTTCTATTTACAGTTCTAGAAAATACAGGAAATCTCTTCATCCTGGGCCCATCATGCATCTCAACATCTTCAATCCACGTACAGCAAAATATTAAGAGTAATATTGAGAGAAAATGGGCCATATTCTGTTGAAAAGTATTTTGTTGTTGAAAACAAGATGAATGGTCCAAGCTCAAAAGACAGGTTGTACTGGCACAGCATGGCTGTGTCCATCACACATGCATACTGATTACTTGTATTTACAGCAACTGCTTACATACTCTCATTTTAAATGCACATCAACATTGTTATGTCAAGATCCAGCACAGATCCTATAAACATTATCTTCGCACCCTGCTGTATCGGCATGTCAGTGAGCACTCCACGACATGCAGGTGCTTCTTAAATGGTGTTTGTGTTTGTTCTTATGTATGTGTTGGTTGTATGTGAAGGGGATGGGTGTATGGGTATGTGTGTTAAAATGAGGGTGACATGGTAAGAGCAGTAAGTAACAGTGAATTTAGATGCCCTTCAAACCCACTCTTTATTAAATTTAAACAACTTAAGGTGTTTGACTTTAATGCAACTTCCATATTGGCTCATTTATGTATAAATACTGTAATAACTTGCTTCCATGCACATTTGATAATATATTCACTGCTAATGGTGAAAATCACAATTATAATACCAGACATGCATCTAACTTCCAATTTCCTAACAAACTTAATTTTGGAAACAGATCAATTTGTTATCAAGGCGTTAAGACAGGTTCTGGAATGATATTCCAACTCATATTAAAAATGCCACTAGTCTCAGTTCTTTCAAATGTTCTTTTAAAGATGAAACAATTAAGAAATACACACAGATTTGATATTTTCTTATTTTCATCATTATAACTAAATTTTATTCTGTCCTTTCTTTCTACTTTGTGGCCATCGCACTGTGGATTGACAGGACAGTATTTACTTATATTTTCATGCAGCACACATTTTGCATATTCTATTTATGTTTTTTAGATCAATTTCCTATGTTTCTACTCTGTGGCCATCACATTGTGGATAGAGAGGATGGTGTGCATTCATCATATTTGATTATTTATGTGTAATTAATTTAAAGATACTTTGAGTCTGGGACTTGACAGGCTTTATGCTTATTTCCCAGTCCTCCTCCACAATGTTATTTTTTCAGTTTACAATGTTATGTACTTTTTTTGATATATTGTTACTGTAACTTTGCATGTGGAAGAAATAGATTATGATGATTATGATAAGTACGGAGTTTTAATCATAAAATATTTAATTTCGGTTCACAGAGTGATTAGGATGTAAACAAAATTGTCCGCTCCTTCATATACATGTAACTGGTATGCATCAAAGAGCTGCATGAATTGAAACTTTTTTTTGACTGCATTTTGGTTATGTATTTTGACCGTTATTTCTCCATTTCGTTTCTGTTCGCAGGTGTAGGCAAGTCATGTCTCCTTCTACAATTCACAGACAAACGGTTTCAACCTGTCCATGATCTCACAATAGGTAAGCATCCCCCATACCTCACCCCCCAACCCCAAACCCCCACCCCGCACCCCACCCCCACCCCCGGTTTGGTGTGTCAGTCAGGGGAAAGTTTCGGATCTGAACAATGCCAAGATAGAAAGGGAAGGGTAGAAAAGAGAAAAAGTGAAGAGAAGAAAAATAGGGATATTGTAAAAATTGTTGTAGCAAATCCTGGTAAGTGTGTTTGTTAGACTTTTGTCTCTCTTTTCCACATGGATACAGATGCAGTGGCGGAGGAATGTTAAAATTCTAGGGGGGGGGGCTAATTTTTTTTGAGCAAAAATGCAAAAATGGTTAGAGGAAAATAACGATATTTTTTAATGCGCACGTAGTGCACGAAAAAATCTTTCAAATTGACCAATTTCAGCTATCTATCTATCTATGTCGACCGCGGTCGGAAGCCATGATGAATTTTCTCCATTTCAGCTACAAATTTTTAAAAAATCTTGAAATTTGTGCAAAAATGGCACATTTTAACTGAAAGTTCAAAATATCTTGATTTTTCATATTTTAATTATCAATATAAAGGGAACATTTAAAAAGGTGTCAAAATGCTCAGGAGGTCATGCTGCATCAGTGATTTGAAACATGATCCTTTTTGACCCCTATATAACCCACCACTATTATAATATTCAGGGCTTTAGCGTTTTTGAAGAACCACCTAGATGACTTTCGCCCTGACAAATTTAAATTGTTCTTTTGCCCCTGTCGATCCTTGTTTACAAGTCTAACAGGTGCACTCTTGCTGATGACAAATCTGGTTGTACCATAAAGTCCATACATGTAGCCCGTACATGTGACTCTTGAGTTTAATACGTGCAATGTGCCACCAAAAAGACTCCACTTTTTTTGCTCGCTCTCACCGAAAGACCCCCTATATTTACTAACTGTCTGTAATTTTTTTTTAAATCCCTTGTTACTAAAACAACCTTTGTCACTCGTTTGATGTGATTTTTTTGTGATATTTTCGGCCATTTTGTACTGAAAAGACCTTACTTTTTTATGAATTTTGCCCAAAGTTTGTCCTGAAAGACCCCTTTTTTGTCCAATTTTGTCACCGAAAGACCCCTACTTCAGTGCTCCCGCAAAGGCCGTATGTCGCGAAATTGGTACAGAAGCTCAATAAATTGGCGCAAGGGTTTCCCAATTTAAAACAAAAAGTCAAAAATAGGGTTTTTGTTACACACAACATTCAGTTATTTGAGTTTTATTCAGACAATATTCAAATTTTTTTTCTTTCTTTTATGTCGCTTTGGCGCAAAGTTAAAATCATTAGCGGGAACCAGTACTGGCGGGAACACTGCCCTACTTCCAAGGTGCTCGGTTGCAGTGCCCCATCCTCCCCAAAAAAAAACCTCCCCCCCCCAAAAAAAAAAAAAAAAAAAACCTGTAACCTTGCTGTACATTCTTTTTTTTTTATCTTTCTGTACATTGTTTATTATTTTAAATGAAATGAAACCAATCACATCTACAAATGTAGCTCAATTGCTATTTACATTCTTTATATATCGTACCTGCTATAGAGGTTGTGCAATATCTCTGTCTAGGCATGTGTAAAACCATACAGAATTGTCCTTGTCCCAATGATTTAATGACCATTACAGCTGTTAATAAAACACATGTGTGCTGCAATACTGTAACATGATGGTTGTATTTTTTGCATCAGCAAACTTTACATGTAGATAGCTTTAATAGCTCAGGTAGTCACTATTTAATATTGGAGAAGAATAATGTAAGGGGGGCACCATTTGATTCTCGTGGGGGGGGGGGGGGTTGGGAGTGTTTTGGAAAAAAATCTTGACCCTAAGATGAGTAAGAAAAAAAAAGCCTTTACCCAACTACTTCAAGGTAAAGAAAAACATAAACAATACAATGAAAAAAACTTTGGCGGCGGAAAAAAAAACTTGGCTCGACCCCAACTTCCATGCCCCCCCCCCCCTGAAAATCAAATGGTGCGCCCCTAAGTTGTATGGTAAAACACAATCATATTTGCGCACACTAAAGAGTTTTACAAGGTGGAGGGTTAGGGAACCAGTAGTCTCGTCTGCTTTAAAAACACCTACACTACCCTCATTTAAGTTGATTTATCTATAACATTCTGCAGAAAGCCAGGCTAATCCCAATATATAGGCCTAGTGTTTTGACTATAAATGCACTAAATTCAAGTGAGAAAGACAGAATATTGGAAATAATTTCAATTGCTCGGAGAAAACCTGCGAGGACGAGTGTGCATGGATCAACAACCAAATGCACCAGGCCTGACCAGGAATCAAACCCGGGCCGCAATTACGCCATTGACATGCTGTCCCTCCTGACTGCCCACTGCATCATTTACCTCAGGGTCAGAGCCTCGGGTTATTATTAACCCTACATGTAGTCTTACCAAGGTATTTTTTGTAACATTTGTTATCAAGGGAGGGGGGGGGGGTCCCCTTATGAAATTGAAATTTTAACCAACAAAAGTTAAGTTGCTTGGTACCATAGTATAGGGTAGGGGCTGCTCTTTCTATTAATACCAAAATCATGAAAATCGCGTTACATAATTATGACGTAATGGGCCTAAGTACTTCCGAGTTTGAAAATCACAATTTTCGCCAAAAATGGCCATAAAATCAAAATTTTGCTGTAAAAGTTACAAATATCAGAATTTCCCCTGGTTTTTTTGCTTATGGTAAAATGGTGTTTTTAAGATGTTCTATAAGTTTAAGGCCCATACCATGCAGATATTTTTCAAAATGGCGACTTAAAGTATTCCGAGGTGGCAACCACCCCCCTTACCTTCCGACTTTGACGGGATACCCTGACTGCCCTGAAGGTGGCAACTACGATCTTTTTTTGCTAAAATAACCGCAAAGGATGAACTTAGAACTACCCATATCCCTTGGGTCTATTTCATTTGCGTTTTTATGCGACAGGGAATCATCTGTTAGGGGGCTGATAACTACCACCCACCCCCTTGGTAAGACAAGGGTAAAGTTATTTATGAGACGGGTGTTATGAAATTGATTAAAATGATAAGATCATGAATGCATATGTGTGAATGAGATTTGTTAATCTCTTTTTTTCTTGGTATTTTTTAATCATATTTTTTTGTCTTGGTGACGATAAGCTTGATTTAATAGCTATGAACTATAATAGCTGTGAACCAGAGGAGGTTTTCAGAATGTCCCACAATGCATTAATTCTGATACACTTAGATATAATAGGCAATAATGGTTTTCTGGACAAGGGGCTCTTAGGAATTTGAGAATTCCATTGAATGTCAGACATTCATATCTTTCCAGGGATGTGTTTCTTTTCACAATAGCCCAGTGTTTACCCACATTGCTGACACCTCAAAAACGTCAGAATCCAGTACAGAAGTATAGGAGTTGAATTGGATTTGCAGGAAATATTGTACAATGTAGCATTGCATCATGGGATATTGTGAAATCCTCCTCTGGCTGTGAACTGAGTGTCAAATTAGTCAATTAAAATGCATGACATGGGCTTGAAACATATGGTAGAGAAAAACAGGATGACTGACGTTTTTCTTGTTCAATTTTGATATTAATAAAGTGGCAGGGAAATTTGTTATAATTAAACTGAGACTATAAAAACTTAATACTGGTAATAATGTCCAATCAATTTGATT
>JXSR01S000117.1:34789-54060 GCA_000969725.1 Ophiothrix spiculata
CTGCTCATATGGTCGAATAAAAAAGCTGATTTTTTGCTTGAAATCCAAAAAGGTTTAGTTTTCACTGGAATGAGCCTACAACTTTCCCAATAGTTTTGCCTTATTAAAAAAGGTATTGGTAAATTGCTGGTCATTTCATTGATGGTAACAGCCATACATAGGGCAGCTATTCCATGAATGCTGGTTTAGCGTACATAAGACAGCTATTCAAACGAACAAACAAATAGACAAACCAAACTTTTGAAGCTAAACACAAGCAAAGTTTCTTGGTATCAACTGACGAAAGTTATATACAACTTTCTCAATAGTTTTGTCTTTTTAAAAATCTTGGTAAATTTCTGGTCATTTCATAGATGGTTACAGCCATTACATAGGGCAGCTATTCCATGATTGCTGGTACAAAAGACAGCTATTCTATCCAGTCAAGAAGATGCTAGTCGCATTCCGATGACGTAGTATGTTATGGCAGAGATATTTATAATCTAATTTAGTTTCACTGGGTTCCTCAGTTCTAAGCTAACAACTGGTTTAGTATGGCATCCATGGTGGATGGCATGTTGTTATTAATTTCTTGGAACATTTTAATTATCACTGCTTGTTTGAGGATGATTTGGATTTGTTAAGTTGTACATACAGAGTCCTAATAAGTCAGGTACGTACATTTATTAAAGTATAAGTATAGGATAGGCCATTGTCTTTGACGAAGGCAAAAACGTCTAGAGGTTTTTAGTTGTGCTTTTTATCTTGTAAACACAAAAGGATTGTTAAGGATTGCAATTTCTCAAGTGGGGATTTTCTATACTTATTGACTCCAGTGAATAAAATAAGTAATGGGTTAACAACATATTTTACTACGGATTACAAAATGCATTGTTATGCACGGATAGAACATTTGAACTGGCTACGTGTATCTACAATTAATTTGTGCTTGCAAAGAAGTCAAACCACGTACTTTAGACTCATCATCGTATAGAGGCGAATTGAATAACGTGTACTGTTTCGGGTTCGAACATGTGACTTTCTGCACCTTCTCCACAATAATATTCATGGCATTTTCTCCTACTTTAGAACACACACAAATAGATCGCCTATTCATTCCTACGCAAAACAACCCCAGATCATGGATATCTTGGCTATAAAGCGAGTGGTTGCTTCAACTTTTGGATTTATTTTGAGATTATGATCTAAATGAGCCCACAAAGTGAAAAAAATATAAAAGGTAACATTGATAATTTTTTGCTAGGTCGCCTCGAACATAGGATATGCTAAAAATTTATCTAACTCGCCATTAAATTTCTCTAAACACTGAAAATCTGCTCTCAAATTTTACAAAAACAGCAAAATTATAGTAATCTTTAACCAGCCTGACTATACATTTGAACCACAGGACATGATTCAAAAGAAATTTGATTAAAAAACCTAGTTCCCGCCATTGATTGATTGATTGATTGAATTTATTCAGCATATTATCATCACATGTAAATTTGACATAACAATAAATTATTTAAAAAATACATATAATATTAACATAAAAATGAAATAATATGCTTGGATGACCCTTTAAGTTTTTAAAACTTATTTCCAAAGGGGTCCTTAGAAAAACATTTTTCAAGCTATACCAAATACATGCTCCCGCATTGCTCTCACGTACGGGCCAAATGCCTTTATGTGTGTCCTTAAGCGTTTATGCTAAAGTCACATACAGAAAGAGTAAATTCGGCAACGCTCCACCTAAGATATGGCACGCTACAGCAGACAAGGCGCACGAAAGTTTTACGAGTTCACCTATAAATACACCTCTAACACTCGTGTGAGTTTTGCCGGAGTTTTGCTTGCTGTGACGTGCAAGTTCAGCCGACTATACTCTTTCATATGTAACTTTAGCATTACTGAATGAGCTAAGTTGACTTTTTGTTATAACACAAGGTCATGGAACACCACCCAATAAGACAAGGTCACGAAACACCATCCGTTGCATAATTTGGTATCCAAAATTAGAGTATTAAGGTCTCCTGGTATGGAATTGACAATAACCATAATACTGCAATGGATGTTTAAAGTAATACTGTATTAAGCATTTGCCTGGAGGGGAAAATATCAAAAAAGTGTTGAAATATGATGGAATGATGGGAAAATGGTCATATTTCTGTTGCACAAGTTTGTCATTTCGTTACTTTCTTTCTGTACAAGAGCCAATAAAAGTCCTATCTATTAGAAAATTTGATGGAGACAGACAAGGAATAAATCACCAGGTATCAGGTATACTGTATGCAGCGCCCCAAGAAGGAGCATTCGAACCAGGGACCAACGGCTTTACATGACTTACGAATCACGGAGCAAGTTTCTTTCCCACGGAAACAAGTTAATAATATATGGTCCGACCTCCGACAGTGCCGCCACCGGTGCTCGAACACAAAACCTCTGTAACATCTATCTCACTCTGAAATTCAACTCTTGGCAATCGCAAAATTTATTGTAATGAAAAAAAAAATATTTTTCAATTTTGGAATAATTCAACACCTTTTCCTACTTTATTGCTACAGGTACAGAAGACACAATAATCATGATAATGGATACCAACCAATGACATCTTATGACGGTCTTCGCGATCGTGTATTTTTGTCTTGCTGAAGAAACACGTACAATACCATGGCATTTTCTCCTCCAACGGACAAAACTGGAAGATGCATCGGAACATCTTCTAGCAATCAACACTTTGAAGATATCAGATCATTACTGAGGGAAGGTGACACTTATGAAACAACTTCAGAACCCGCTGGGGCAGTTGGCGGAGCTGCAATAGGAGATAGCAGGAGTAGTGGTGCTGCGACAGAGTCTATAAGATCACAACCCGTTGGAGCAGTCGGCGGAGCTGTAATAGGAGATATCAGCAGTAGTGGTGCTGCGTCAGAGGCAGCAAGTTCACAACTGGCTGGCGCAGTTGGCGGATCTTTGATAGGAGATACTAGCAGTAGTGGTGCTGCGACAGAGTCTAGCAGTTCGCGAGATCGCACGTTAAGGGTATTACGCCGAGATTTGGAAAATTCAAGAGGCTTAGATCGAGGATCGGGATCTGTCTTTGATCGGGATCGAGATAGACGGACGGAACCATATAGAACAGCCAAGCGAATGAGACAGATTGGAAGGCACAGGAGCCTAGATGAATCCAGTCTTGGTGGTTCCGAAGCGTCAACTAGTGACGGACCACCTAGTCCATTATCATGGGGAGCATTAGGGGGTAATAGCCGCAATGACAGCCTCTCTGAATTGAACACGCAATTTGCTGGAGACTATCGAAGTAATGTTCTATCGGACGAGGATACAGAGGATAAATCTGCTGGGGATAGCTCAAACACATCCGGGTCATATTTGGGTGTTCCTAAGTATGAGAGAAAGAAAGTACCAAGTATTCTAGTGTCTGGCACGAGCGAAGCTTCCGTGAAAGGAAGTCTGGCAGATATAGTGAAGAATGATAACATTGTATTTGAAATGGACCAAGAGTATGAAGGATCTTCAGCTGTCCATCTCCCTCATTACGCAGCAGAATTGCTGTCTCAGATGAATATCATGAGAGAGTCCGGTGATTTAGTGGATACAAAGATCTCTTGTGGTGGAATCAAATTTTTCGGACACAAGTCCTTGCTAGCAGCTGGAAGTCCTTTCCTTGCAAATCTTATGGAAGATCATAGCAAGCCTTCAAACAAGCCTGTTGATATCGAAATCAAAGATCTTAAACCAGATTTTGTGGTTCAACTTGTTGAGTTTATTTACACTTCAAAGATCCCCGTGACGAATCAGAATGCACAAGAGTTGTTGAATCAGGCTTACAATAAGAAACTATTCGTAAGCAAATCAATAGAGTTAGCATGTAGTGAATATCTTATGGGGCAGTTCACGACGGAAGGAGGAAGTGAAACGTCATCAACAACTGGTATGACGTCATCAGTGTTCTCTTATGAGGACGATACTCAATCTTCTTCACCAGAGAGTTGCTTTCACGATCACAACTATCCTCTGGATACCTTGTATGCTTTGAAGAAACAACGTCATCAGCATAAATTTACGGATTTGATACTCAAGGTAGAAGGTATAGAATTTTACTGCCACAGAGCGATTCTGATTGCTATAAGTCCGTATTTCCGTGCAATGCTGACCTCTGACATGAAGGAGTCCCTTGAAGAGGAAGTCATATTGCATGACGTCAGAGCAGATGTTTTCAAAAGGTTGCTTGATTTTGTATATACTTGCAGATTGTATCTGAACGATGACAATGTCCAAGATATCATGGAGTTAGCCTGTTTTCTGCAGCTTCTCCCAGCCATCAACGCATGTGCAAGATATCTTAAGGACCAATTGATAATTTCAAACGCTATTGGTATTCTCAGCTTTGCATATATGTATAACTGTTCTCAGCTATACGAAGACGCAATTAACTTTACTTTACAGAATTTTACAGAACTGACCTATTCAGATGAATTTCAAGATCTATTGCCGCAAATTTTGCCTGTATTGATTGCAGACGACCGGTTGAATGTCAGAAAAGAGGAGAGTGTTTATGAAGCCGTCATGTTATGGGTTCGATATGACACCAAAGAACGTCTTTCGCAGCTTCCGGCAATTTTAATCAATGTGCGACTGCCTCTTATTGATCCAGAGTATTTCAACAAATTTGTGGCGACTGAAGAATTGTTGAAGCAAAACAAAGAATGCGAAGAGCTTGTGGAGACTGCCTTGCAGCTTCGTCAGATTTCTGGGAGGAGTAAACACTTGACGGATGTCAGACTCAAACTAAGATTCTCCATGAAAACACAGGTAAGCTCATTCTTCATCTTCATAAAGTAAATTTGCACTTTGTACAGACTAGATTACAAGCCACTTCCTTTGATATTGGAGGTTCCTGTAGAAAATAAGCAGGAGTCATTAATGCTGCTTTCATACTCGTGTAGTTTTGTAGCTTTGTCGCTGCGTGACGTATATTTTTTGCAAAAACTTGCCGCTTCCGGTTGTCGTAGCGGCAAAGCTACATGTCGCTGAGATAATCGATATCGGCAAAATTTTGTCGCACGACAAGAATTTTTGAGTTGAAATGAATTCAACTTTCAGAGCGACATGAAGCGGCAAATCTGAAAAGCGACAAAGCTGCAAAGCTACAAAAGTGTGAAAGGAAGCAAGCGACAGAGCTGCAAAGCTACGAAGCGACATTAAGTATGAAAGCAGCATCATGCTCTTTCACGACTAAAGGCAATATCAACTATGTCAAACACAATAAACATCATACCTGCCCCGGAGAACTCTAACACCATGCTCAAGAGATGTCAAGCGAAAGGCCTATGAATCACTGGTACGACCACGACTCGAATATGCCTCTGAAACTTGGAATCCCCACACAACATCGTTGGTGGATAAAATGGAGCAAGTCCAGAGAGCTGCCGCAAGGTTTGTGTTTGCCGATCATAGGAGAACTACTTCAGTAACACACATGACCCAGAACCTATGCTGGGACACTCTTCATGTTAGGCGCCTATTAGCTCAGTCAGCAATGTTCTATACATAATCTACAAGATACATTATCAACTTGTAAACATCAGCTTTCCACCATGTGTTGTACCTGCCACTTATTTTGCACGTCACGATCACCAACTAAAGTACCATGTGCCAACTCCATCCACCGATGCATTCAAGTTTTCCTTTTATCCACGTTCAATTCGTATCGGGAACAATCTACCACCATCTACTGTGATTCTAACAACTGTTGCAGCCTTTAGAGAAGCAGCCCTCCCAGCCACCAGGGACATGCTTCCACTACCAGGCAGCAGAATCTTGTAATCCAGCAACCAACCAATGTATATAGTGCACCCTCAGTTTTCATTATTTGTCGTCAGCAGATGTGACGGATTTGTGTTTTTTATTGTAATGGTCATCACCCAGTTTCTTCAATATTTGGCATGTATATTGTTGTGGCGGACACTTGCTCCCATCTTAGTTTAGCTCAAGTAGAGCTCATTAAGGATTACGCTATCAAGAATCAAGAACCTGATAAACATTCAACCTTCCAGCATAAAAGTCGTTTGACTTGAAACTGAAAGTTTAATGGAATTATATTTGCACATACAGACATGATACTTTTATTTGGTGTGTGAAGGAAGTCCATTTCATGTTTAGTTGAAATGAAACGAACTTGTTTCATTATTTAATGATTGTGCATGCACGAATTAGAGACCTGTCATAAATAACGATATCATCTATAAATACCTGTCACCAGAACAATACCATAAATGATGACATCGTCTATGAACTACAGTTTTATACGTGTTGGTAGAAAACACCAAAAGCAGGTGATGTGGTTCAACAGCATTTACATTTTGTTGCATTAAGTGATAACTTTCCCTGTTCCAGCGCTCAAATCAGTGGTTACACGAATGTGTGTCCGAGATCCAAGTTTCTGTTGTGTAAATAAATCAATGCTACCTCACGTAGTGCCTTATTTTAATACAGGGTCGGACTGTCGATCTCGCGTTGCTATGTCACGGCACTCATCAAAATCTGCAAATATTCTGAGTTCCAACTGATCCTCCTCTAGATCTTGCCACAGATGTAAAATTTGTTGAACCATAGTGACTCCTTAATCCTTTCCATATATTTTGTAAATGTTTTCTAATTCTATCATTCTATATATGTCGACAGGTAATGGTGATCGTTGGCGGTTACGACGACGAGCAGCAATGGGTTCGCAACGTCTGGTGCTACAACCCTTTGGCAGATACCTGGGGCACCTTAGCTCCATTCCCAGGAAGGAATCGTCGCTTTGGATGTATCGCGCTTGGCGATGACGTCTATGTAATTGGAGGACAGGCAGATCATGGGGACCATATGTCTGAGACGTTATCTGATGCGTGGAGATATGATTCTATCACCGATACATGGTCGCAGGTAAGGATGGTATATCTGTGTCCATAAACCTCTGTAGCTTTGTGCGGTACTTGATCCAACATTTTTAATGGAGGCAGGTCTATATACTGCAAGTTCCAGTGTCTTGTTGTGTCCGAGATTTATATTTTAGATCCAAGATTTATTTGATATTAGATTTGGCTTATTGTATGCCTTTACTTTTCGCCAGGAGATATTTTATCACTGGGCTAGAGGATCACAACCTTAATTAGGATTCTCCGAGAGCCCTATACTGCCATGAGTATCCAGATATGCAGTGGAGTTACCATGCCCATGATAATGATGTACCCATCGTGACGGTCAAACTGTGCAAATAGAATTACTTTAAGTCTGTGTCCTATGCATTGACATATTCATTGAAGGTTATTCTAAATCCTGTTCGTCTCAAGTTAAGATCACTTTTACCAATGTTTACCAACAGTTGATCCTACATTAGCATGATTAGTCACTTTCCAACGTTTCTTTGACTGGCCAACAGAGGGCAAGCCACCCCATGATTTGATAATGCTATACGTTTGAAAATTCGTTTCAGATTTCCAGTATGAACAAACCCAGGCACGGCCATGGACTTGCCGTTCTTGATGGCATGATCTATGCCGTCGGAGGGAAGATGGGCTGGGCTAAACGCTTCAATGATGTGGAGCGGTACGATCCCGCTACCAATATCTGGACTGGAATATCAAGAATAAAAGGTATGCTTGGGACAAAGCATTCAGCAAAGGCCTAGTGAAGGGGTGTGATCCTATAGTTGGAACAATTATGGTGTATACGTTTCAGTGACATCATGGAAATAGTATGATCCCGCTACCAATATCTGGACTGGTGTATCGAGAATAAAAGGTATGCTTAGGACTGAGCATTCAGCAAGGGCCTAGTGAGGGGAGTGTAATCCTAGTTGGAACAATTATGGTGTATACGTTTCAGTGGCATGGATCGGTACGATCTCGCTACTAACATGACTAATATCTGGACTGTGTATCGAAAACAAAAGGTATGTTTGGGATAGAAGCATTCGGCAAGTGCCTAGTTGGAATGATCTACGCATTCGGCGGGAAGATTAGACGGTCTTTACCACAATGTTTACGTTTCAGTGATGTGGAGCAGTATGATCCTGCCACCAACATCTGAACTAGTGTGTCAAGAATAAAATTGGACCTGGGTGCGGTCCTAGTTGGAATGAACATACAGCAAACCGGTTTGATATTGCTACCAATATGTGGGCTTCTGTGTCAAGAATAAGATGTATGTTTGGGTCAAATTCGAAATGCGCATTTTATAAGGGGCTTGTAACTTAAGGAGCGCTTGTGTCTTGGGCGTTCACGATCTCAGCAATTTTGGACAACAGTTTAAAATTTTGAAGAGCGAGCAAGGCCAGGTCGTATTTTCGAGCACTATATCGAACCTTTGGCACAATAATAACAAAAAGGAAAGTATCATGTGTTCTGATAGCCGATAAATTACGATAAATTACAATACTAATAAAATCGAATCCCCAGTGTACTGTAAGGAGTCATGACACGAATCAGCGTTTGCTTCCTTTATTTTGGTATTTAGGTATGGTCTAATTTTTCGATATTTTTCTTACAGGAAGCTACGTAGAGAAGCCATGTTGCACGTCCAACGACGGCAAACTTTACGTCAATGGTTATTTCTACCGTGACCCCGACATCATGCATTGCTACAACCCGGCTGATAACACATGGGAAGCTATGTACAGCTTCAAACGGCTCCAGGGCGATGGCATAGAGAATGCTGTAGTCTTGGATGATAATATCTACTTTATGGTGTACAGGGGATATGATAATTACATAGTGGTGTTTAATCCAGCAACAGGTAAGCGCCAATCCCTACTATTGGACTTAGTCTTTGGTATATAATGTGCCACCTAACATTAGGTTACCCAGCAGGAGATAAAAATAAGGGGTGAGTGGGGATGGGCCTCCCCTCAGTCACAAAAAAAAAAAAGTCGAGGGAAAAGAAAAGGGAGCCTAGTCAGTTGGATAAACATGCTGAAAACTATTGCTAAACTTGCAGACTCTAATGCCTCATGAAAAGGGATTTCAGGCCCTCTAAACTGTCAAAAAAAAACACCGTGAGCTTCTTGGGGCTAGCCCCCTGGACCCCACCCGTTAGGGCTTCGTGGCAAGCATTGCTGGCTTCACTACCGATTTAGTCAGTGGAACTTCGTAAAAATATATGCGCACGCCACTGCATTCATCAGCAATAATCAGAACTTAGGTTATAAATCTGTTTTCAGAAGCAAAACCAGAATTTTGACAGGGGAATTTCGCGGAACCATATTGAAGATTACTTTGCTAACTATAGCAAAATATTGCGGAATACTTTGGAGGGAAGGCATTACACTTCCTAATTTCAATATAATAATTCTCCCAGTATTTTCGTTCTTCCTTCAGGCAATTACGTGAAAGGCAGCATCATGCCCGACGGCAAATATCTTTATTCATATGGCATGACTGTTATTGGAGACAAGATCTATGTCGCCGGAGGGTCGAAGCTAGATGCAAGCATTAATGTTTCATACATACAAGTGTACGATCCTGCATTGGATTTGTGGGGTCTTGTCGGATCCATACCATTTCCACTCTGTGAACATGGATGTGTTACTATCGAGAAGTATATTCCAAATGCAGAATGAATATATAAAGCGTACTTTATCATGCAACTGTGTTATCAACATACATACCGATAGAGAATTGTTGTATCGAGATTCTCCCTATGGATGTGTTACTATCGAGATTCTCCCTCATGGAGGATGAATATTATTGATAAAGCAAACTTTATGATGCAACTGTCATCAACATACCTATCAATAAAAATGGAGGTGTTATTATCGAGATTCACCCCAATGGAGGACGATTATTGATAAAGCAAACTTTATGATGCAACTGTGTCATCAACATACCTATCAATAAAAATGGAGGTGTTATTATCGAGATTCACCCTAATGGAGGATGATTATTATTGATAAAGCAAACTTTATGATGCAGCTGTGTTATCAACATACCTACCATAGAAATTGGTAGAATAGAGAATGGATGTGTTAGTATCGAGATTCTCCCTCTAGAAGGGAGAATGATTATTATTGATAAAGCAACCTTGATGCAAATATGTTGTCAACATACTTAGCATTCTTTGAGCATGGACGTGTACTATTGCAAAATATATCCCAAATGGAAATTGAATAGCATAAATGGCAAACTTTATGATGCAACTTTGTCGTCAACATATCTATCCCTCTGTGAGAATGGGAAAGAAATTCCTAAGAGAGAGTGAACCGAAAAATTCAAACTTAAAGGGACTGGCCTACATTCTTCCTACTACTTTTTAACTACACATTTTTGTACATGAATTGCTAAACATGTTTATAGTAATATAACCTACCAGTAGTGTGAAAACGGTGTTTCTTTTGAATATTTGATCTTAAAACTGGTAAATCCATCTGATGTACAATTTAAGGATTTATAAAATACTGGATATAGTCACACCACCCTGAGACAAATATACCAAAGAGATAAGCAGCAACACATCAGTGTTTTGTTACGCAGTCGTCCAAGGCAAGCCATGTCTTCCTCGGTATCATGATACTAATTAGGTATTTCCTCTGTCTAGTCAACAAGAATTAATCAATATTCAATCTCAGTTTGTTATCAACCTTGAGGTCTAAGTGAGGCGCGCTTTGTCAAATTGTTGGCGATAACATGTGCATGTGAATCTTCAAAAGATCTGAACGGAGTTCAGTACCATAGATCATAGACATTTATGTATCAAAGAATGCATGTATACAAACCCATTTTTGTGCCCATATTTGTACCTTTGTGGTGTGAAAGATTTACATTAAAGTGTACTCAGTGCATTCTTGAATAAGAACAACATGCACTGAATATCTCAATTAACATTCTCTTTGTACTGATTTAAAATGAATTGAAATACAATAATGACTATTTTTTGGTAAAGATATAATTTTTCTGTAAACTTTCTGTAAAAAGTGATAGAATTTTGACAAATAGGCTAATAACTTACGAAAATTAATTTATTTATGACTTAGTAAAATGTTTGAATTTTTGAACTGAACAGCTTGCAAATATGGAGTTGTGGTGGTTTAATGATGAATTAAAGCACAAAATCACTCAACACTGCACAAATTAGGGCTAACTATCAGAATTTTTAATTGATAGCTAGCTGCTGTATGTGGCTCACGGTGCAGCCATACAACCATATGAATGTCTATCACACAGATCCGTGGTATCGCTGCCTGGTTTGATAATTACCATCATAAAAAGGAACCAGACCTGGATGACTCCGTAACAAAACACTGATGTGTTGCTGCTTATCTCTTTGGTATATTTGTCTCAGCACCACCATCAGAGAATGATGAATTGAAAAATATATCCTCTCTCAATTTTAGCCATTTCGGTGTTGGTTTTTAAAATTTTACTACAAATTGCAAATTGAAGCTTTATTCAAAGCATTTCCATAAATTTTCCATTCTAAGTGGAATCTAGGCTAGTCAACTTTAAATGTTGAAAAAGATGTATTATTATCATTAAGAAGTAAGGATAACGAATCAGTTAAGTCCAATTAACAAAATGAAGCCTTTATGATCTATCAAATTTGGTTTATTTCTGAAATCATGCATCAAGAGCACGACAAATTCAGTCTTTCAGCGTGTTTCTACTAAAGGGTGGTTGATGGGTGATCTGGTTGATGGTGACAAAAATACGAGTTAAGATCATCACCCACCTTATTTGGTTGATGGTGAGACCAAATTTTCACATAACATTTATTTTCACGCAATTAATTTGCACTCAATTTCTCTAGCACAAAAATAAATGTATGGCAAAAAATAATGTGTCTGTAACGCGCATGTTAAAAATAACATGCACGAAAATAAAAACAAGTGAAATGATTAAAAAATAAGCTGTACGTGAAAATTATTGGGCACGGAAATATTCACCGTTTTATTGCAGTAGAAACAGGTCGGTTGATGGATCACCCACCAATTTGGTGGGGAACAAAATACGGTTGATGGTTAACGAATATAAACCTGCTATTAGACTGCAAATTCTTTATATTTAACATCATACATAAAGTTATTTGGACTTAACACATCTTGTTATGCCGTGTTTGACAGAACTGTTTCGTAAGGGCCATCATAGACCCTCACTCATCAGAAACATCATAGGTTATCGTGGTAAAAATAGACAATTTTGAATACCTGAACATCACTACAATTTAATGCTATTTGGGGACAGAATCGTTTTTATATTCAACAGGTATTTGTTGAAAGCATGTTTTCATTGTTTCTGAAAAATTGCAAATTATATGTACCATACTCATCTAAATGATTCATTCACTGTGCTTTTGTAATTAACAGTTAACCACCCACACCGCTCATTAGGCCTACCACTTATAACAGTTGCGCTTAATCTTATAATATCTATCATATGTATATAACTGATGACATTAACAAACTTGAATGTGCCAACTGAGAGGAAATACTCCAACTGCAATAAAGCCAATCCAGTATTATATACCATTATAGCACTGCTAGCTTTTGCATCTAAAATGCTGTACAATTAGCATTTCCCGCAAATGCTTTGATGAATTAATTCACGCATGGTGTTTTGTAAACCCCAAAGCAAAACGAAATGGTCAAATTAGACATATTCCGCAACCCAGGTGTACAGCATGGCCCAGAAAAACACCTTTGCTAGTAATTCTTAAAGCTTCAATGGAAAGTTGCAGTTGTAATAGTTGCATTTCATAGTAATGAACTTAAATACAAAGTTTGTTTCATTTCAATTGGTAATCTTGAATAAAAGGTACCGAGCGGTATAAATATTGGTCAACTTGGAAAAATTACTACTTTTCGTGTCAGAATTTTGTCAGAATAAGTAGACGAAAAATTCCAACTATAGAGGGCAGTATTTATCGTTGTCAACAATGATAATTAAAATATTTAGATAGATATTTGTTCATTTTAATTATCGTTGTCAACAACGATAATTAAAATGAACAACGATAATTAAAATGAACAAATATCTAAATATTTTGATATAAAAGGTTTGAATTTGACAATGAAACTTTGCATGCATGGTGTCATTATTTCCGCTAATACTTCAAATGATGCAAAAATCTCGAAAATTCTTGGGGGAAAGTTTGGGGATGATGCTGAACTTGTCCAATGCCCATTTAAGGCAGCCATTGCAGATATGACTTTCTTGCACTCATATGACGATATGAAGCTGTCTTATCTTACAGCATTTTATAAATGCCATTCAAAATTGTGTAGAGTGCTAGCAAACCTAGTAAAGACCTTCATTTTGTACCTTTGTTATGATGGCAAATAAATCTTTGAACTTGAAACCACCGGTACCATGGATCTTGTTTTCTTACTCTGCCTCTAACCGAGTCATGGCCCTGCATACCTGTCAAGTCTCCCGATTTAGGCAAGAGTCTCCCGTTGAAAAAAATCTTCCGCTATCTCCCGCTTTGAAAAAATATGTACCGCGGCCTCCTGCTATAGTCATCTGAAAAAAGCCTTTTCATTCTGGGCGGGACCAAATCGCACCATGCCTGAACAACAAACCAATCAAATCGATCATCAAGTTACACAGCAACAGAACAGACAAATCATGCGAGCTCACGAGTATCGTGTGAGTTGCGTTTGAACTTTAATCTCGGCGAACCAGACACGTAAAATGAAAAGGTTTTCTTCACGCGACTTTAGCATATATTACAGACCATGTACACCCTACATTTTGTTGAGAAATTCAAAATGAGATCGTTGAGTCATCTGTGCGCTTGTGAGACCTTTTTCTTGCTTGTCAGTTTTCAAAATTTACGTAAATTTTTTTTTAGGTGTACCTTTTGGGCCTCATATGTCAGTTGTCCGTAAACGTTAGTAATAAATTTTAATCTCCCGCATCAGAATTTGAAAATGTTAACAGGTATGGTCCTGTTTTGGACTCATTCTGCCCATCAAAGTAAAAAAGCAATAGATACTCAAGCATGTTACTGACTTTAAATATCTGGGTTGTACGATGGCTTCTAGTTACAAAGATCTTACTAGACGTAAAGCCCTAGCCGGTTCTGCATTCTGGAAGATGGAACGCATATGGAGACGTACAATTATTCCTGTTGATATGAAGGTTAGACTGTTTAACACAACATGTGTGATAGTACTGTTGTATGGCTGTGAATCTTGGGTGCTGACAAGCGTCATGGTGAGTAAAATAAACACCTTCGCAACATCATGCTATAGAGTCATGCTTAACATCAAGCGCATTGACCATGTCCCAAATTCCAGAATTTTGATAAATAGGGTTAGGTTGCGATAAATAAGGTTAGGTTGCGACAGCTGAAATTTCTTGGCCATATACTGAGGATGCCAGAGAACGAACCCACCAGATTGTATGCTCTTTATACTCCTTCACATGGGAGAAGGAAGCCAGGTCGACGGAGAACATCATAACTGTCCTATATCCAAAAGCTATTGGGAGATACAAACAACATGTTACACCCATAGGCTATAGCTGACCTGGCCCAAAACCGAAGTGATTGGAGAAAATTTGCGATCGCCTGCTGCGCAGCTGAACGATGATGATGATGAATTTCGTATGTTTGACATGCTAGATACTGCCTTAAGTTATGAAAGAGAATTGATTGGTTGCTCATTTCTGCAAAATTTGTCCAAGGGAAAAGGACGCAACTTGCAATTGATCTGCATGCACATACTGCGTATTTACTTTGTTAGACCGTATATGTTTCTTCTACAATTTGCTTCAACTTCTGCTCACTTAAGATGAAGCATCAAATGCCAGTTATGCATCTTTGTCTATGTCCACTTATGTCCATTTGGGGGTTGATTCAAACAAACATCTTGGCTCTTAGCTTATCAATCAATCAATCAATATAGACAGTACTTGCATGACATGCATACCCCAATCGTCTATTAATTCGTACACAGGACCAACGGCTTAATGTGACTTCCAAACCATGGAGCAAGTAGACTAAAGTTTCTTGCCCAAGGTACCAAGGGGACAAAAAATATATCATGATATTGTGATCTCAAATCTTTGGTGATAAAAATGAAATAATAAGGCCAAAAAAATAAATTGTTTGTTTGCCCTCCAGTGGAAAAATTAAAATTTTGAGTCGATCGGTTGATCATTTTTTTTTTATTATTCACATTTTATTTTAAAGAATGATGTCATTACATGGATTTTATCGTGAATACCAAGCAATGCAGGGCTTAATTATAGGAAATATGCATTTTATACTACTAAATGTGACTTCATACTGCTAAATTTTACGTTCTCAATCAAAAAAAAATTGATTTTTCATATTTTACATGTTTGAAGAAAAAAATAAAATAAAATAGAATACCCGACCCAAATTTTTGGCAGTTTAGGGTCGGTCGCGGAGGGCAAACAAACAATTTTTTTTTAGGCCTGACCAATGATGTATTTTTCCAAAGTGAACTCATTAAACAACATTATAAAAACAGAATTCTTCTACAAAAGAGGTTTATTAGTGAAATAAATCAACTGCAGAATTGCGAATCATAAATATATAATCTTTTACATCATATATTTCACATGGCAATAGCTGAACAGTTACAGTGACCCCCCTCATTTTCAGAAATATTTTATGCTCTGTAAACAATCTTATACATCATATAACGCCCATGACAAAAGGGCACAACTGACATTGTTAATTCTAAAATAATTGCAAATTGCTGTGACTTGCTCCCATTGACTTGTACATAAAATTCACATTTTGAACTGAAATTTGTAGGACTCATCTACTCTAGGACCAGAGTGCATAGTCACTATATCTTCAAAAGTATATCATCTCTCTAGGGCCAGAGAGCTCATCTAGATGCTGAAAAGGCTTTGATGAGAATAAGCGTAGAAGTAGAAGAAATAGAAGTTGGTGTATATTATATCTCATGGGCAGATATTATCATTTTCTATCTTGTGATGGTGATAAGTTAGTTATGCCCATTTGTCATGGGGCAGCAGAATAGCTTTAAAGAACAATGAACCCCTCATTTTCAGAAATATTTAATGCTTTGTCACTCAGCATCCTATTAACTTAATCCATCGAAAAGTATACATTCCTAAACATGGATTTACATGTAGAACATGATGGTTAGGTCAGTTTTAAATGATTTTGGACTAAAGGTCAAAATTCTTTGCCCAATATATTTGTAAACAGCCTAACTAAATTTTTAAAAAATAAAAGTTGGCCCTCTTTCATGTTTAAGTATTATAGGAACACATTTTATCAAATTGTTGATTTTTGACTTACTTTCTGAAATATTGTCCAAAATAGGCCCCAAAATGACAAAAAAAACCCCCACATTTCTAAACATGAGGGGTGCACTGCACAGTAAACAATCATAAATATGTAAAACCTTTTAGCATGATATAAGTAATGGGTGCAACTGAGAATTTGTGTGCACCATATAAACACAATTTCTGAGTATTTCGAACACAAATCAGTGTCAATACGGTTTGATAAAATTATCTCTAAAATCTGTTTTAAGGGGTAAAAATGAAAAAAAGGGGATGAAAGAGATAATATTAATTTTTTTATATGGTTGAGAAGTATTCTAAATTACAACTATTACTACTATGATACTGGTTAGCAATACCCTGATGTGCTCAAAACAATTGTTGGGACATTACAAAACTCAAAAAATTGTTTTGTTCTGTAACATTACAGATAGACTAAAACTTTTGAAATCCCTTTTAAGTAGCAAAATTTATAATGTGTATTGAATACATTTGCTAACACAATGATGGACAATGGACATATATGTGATGGCTCACCCCGGGGACTTTGAAGATGATATCAATTTTGATTTTATCATTTCATCTGTTACAGCATTTTCTAAGCTTTAAAATGACACCTTACTTGTTGAAATTGATCAAGGGGGTCAGATTTTACAACAGAAAATCTGCTGGAAATTCTTATTATTTTCTTTATTTTTTGCTGCCTATTTTCATCAGTTTCTAGATGTGTTCTGTCGCAAAGTCCCCCTTTTCGGGTTGAGTCATCACATATGTAAAATGTCCTTTTCATCAACTTGTTCCTGATCCTGGAACTTGCCTTGCATATCTTCTGCAAAATTCTGTGCTTTTATTTGCTGTTTCCAATCAAGTAAACCTGATTTATTATGTGACCATCCAGCTTATTTATGGCTGGCGTGAGATGAACAGTCACATACACAACATTAAGTCATCAGGTCTCACATATACTCAATGCCTTAATTTAAATAATAATATGAGTGGTGCTCTTGCAAAATGAGTGGAAAGTTGCGATTTTCAAAATTGAGTTTATGACATATTTTAATTTTCTATAATCTCAGCTTTCAAATAATATATAATATGTCATACTTTCTTTCTACAATTTTCATTTAGAGATCGAAATACTAGGCAGCTCACTCAAAATCTGGCAGTAAAAAATTGTTGCAAATCAATTTTAAAGTTACTGATTACTATAGTGTATGATAGCCAAACGCGATCAATTACCCGTGAATAATTGCACTTCCCAGCATTTTTGACCTTCAAAACGCAAGGTATAGGTTAACACTTATGCATTAATGCACTTAATGTAAAAAAACGAAATTAAATTATTTTTACTTTAGCAGCCATTTATTCAAAATCTTCAATCGCGACTTTCCACTCATTTTGCCAGATAACCACTCATATGTATATAAATATCACTACACTTAATCTGTATAAAGTAATTTAAGTGGATAAGTCAGCTGCAGCAATAAATATCAGACACAGTAGAACTGTTTTTGAAAACAATTAAATACAACTTTCATTATTTACATAGTTTAAAAAGAATACTTAAAACTCATGAGCACAATGGTTAAAAGTAATGACTGCTTAAGGGGACTATTGCCTTGAAGTAATCTTGAGACTTTACACTATTTACTGAGACCGAAATCATGGGTAATAGTACTATTTAGTCTATATCAATCAGTATATAATAAAAATAACAATAATTATTATTATATTATACAAAATTGACTACTCATGAGGACAATTATTATAGTAGTGATCTTGAGATTATATACTATATTTCCCGATATCAAAGGTCAAGGGAAATAGTATGATAGTCTCAAGATCACTGACGGGTATTTTTACTATTGCAAGAATAAAGAGCAGTCAATATTTGTTTTATATACCAAGTTTGCTTTGAGAGGGTAATAGTAAAATTCTATTGACAAACCATGTTAATCAGTATTATAACAAAAACTACTGAATAAAATTGACCTATAAGCAGTCACCTATGGATCACAAAAATAAAATCAGGGAATTTCACATTGGTTAAAAAGAGAACTTTGATGTGAGTGACACTGTAGCGGCAATACTGCCATAAAAAGCAATTATGAAACATAGCAACTACTTGCATTTAAAGGTGTATTAATTGGACAACAACCCAAGAATTTTATCTGCAGGCAATTGACATTCTGCATATTTGATATTAACTGTAAAGTATCAAATATCGAGAAAATTCTGATCAAAACCTTCAGAAATGCGAAAAAGTATCATTTTGCTTTTAATGTTAATGTTGGGTATGAGGCTATTCTGTAAAGGTGTGTATTGAAGCAATAAGTCTGGAAAGAGATTGAGTTTCATTTGTAAAACAATGCTTTTACTTCGATTGCAGATAATTCTCCCGGGGGAGGGGGGTGGGGGCACTCAAGTATAATGTTGCAGGCATAGCGTGACCACAGTTTTTCAAAACAGGGTGGAGGGTTCTGAAGCCAAAATATACCCTTATTCCCCTATTCACACCCTAAATTGGGATTTTATCGATACTGTTTTCACACTAGGGTTTGAAAAAGTACCCATTTCTTGAAAATGGCCCAAAATTGCTGTTTTTGATGCCCTAAATGGTGTCACCTTTCAGTATTCAAAATCAACCCTAATTCACCTTTTTGTTGGTCACGTTATGCCTGCAACATTGGGGTGGCTTTGCAGATGATATCAATTTAGATTTTTTCATTACATCTGTTGCGACATTTTCTAAGCTAAAAAATGACACCTTACTTGTTGAAATTGATCAAGGCAATCAAATTTTACAACAGAAAATCTGCTGGAAATTCTTATTATTTTCTTTATTTTTCGCAGCCCATTTTCACCTGTTTCTTGAAAAGTGTTCTGTCGCAAAGTCCCCCTTTTCGGGGTGAGTCATCACATATTTGAGTGCCCCCTACCCCCCGGGATAATTCTGTAATACAATACTGTGCACTTACTTTGAGGGCAGCAATGATAAAG
>JXSR01S000117.1:54751-74760 GCA_000969725.1 Ophiothrix spiculata
TGAAAGCGCGGCTCCACTGCGTTTCACGCTGAACGCACTGTCATCTATTGTCTCATAATGGATGGCCAAAATTCCTTATTAGGAAGTAAAATTGCGCTCAGTGACTAAGAATTTACAATATTCTATAATGTAGAGGTGAATAAAGCTTAACAATCAAAGCTCAGATAAGGTTGTGGCTGGCCCCACAAAGTTGTGGCCTAATTTTGCTCCATACCCTAATCTCATTAATGCTACAGTCTCACTCATGCTTTACTCTGCATAAAAACATCAAGAGTTGTAACTATTCATAAACACAGTCATTTTGTCAGTCCTACTAAAATGTTAGGCACTGTCATTTTGTTTGATTGTCCACAAATTCTAAAAAACATGTGACATATTACAATCTTTGGTAAATAATTAACTAACAACTAAGTAAAAAGGTTTCTGTCGACATGCTCTATGTCGACATAAAGCATATCTCGACATGTTGACATGAAATCTCATTTGTCGACATAATTGGGCAAGTAAAATTTTATAAAAACTTATGTTTAATTAGAGAATAAAAGATAAGATTTTTTGTTTTGCCTGTCATCTATCGTCTCATAATGGGTGCCCCCAGGTGCCCATTACGATAAAATAATGTACGCCCATCCATTATGAGACGATAGATGACAGGCAAAACAATAAATTGCCATCTTTTATTCTCATTCTTAGTCACAAATTTGAGTCATTTATAAACCAAAAACGATGTAAATTATTGCCAAAAACTATAAACATTATCATTGAAAAAACGTACAGTGTACTACACCCCTATTCAAATATGAAATATTCCAAACCCAGTAAAGCTGTTCACGCCGGATGTGTGCGTATACCTGCATCGCGCCGTGATTTTGAACGCGCGGCTATTGTTGTTAATTGACCTGGGCGCTGGAGCAAAATTATGCCACAACTTTTTGCGACAGGCCACAGCTTTGATTTTCCAAGATGGCCACCGCATGCTTGATCATGTATCTCTAGATGATTTCAAAATATGTAATGAATATTTAGAGAATAAAAGATGGCAATTTATTGTTTTGCCTGTCATCTATCGTCTCATAATGGATGGGCGTACATTATTTTGAGTAATGGGTGCCCCCAGGTGCCCATTACGATAAAATAATGTACGCCCATCCATTATGAGACGATAGATGACAGGCAAAACAATAAATTGCCATCTTTTATTCTCATTCTTAGTCACAAATTTGAGTCATTTATAAACCAAAAACGATGTAAATTATTGCCCAAAACTATAACATTATCATTGGAAAAACGTACACCCCCTTTCAAACATGAAATATTCCAAACCCAGTAAAGCTGATCGCGCCGGATGTGTGCGTATACCTGCATCGCGCCGTGATTTTGAACGCGCGGCTCTACTGCGTTTCACGCTGAATGCACTGTCATCTATCGTCTCATAATGGATGGCCAAAATTCCTTATTAGGAAGTAAAATTGCACTCAGTGACTAAGAATTGTCAATTTATGTCTGTTTATTAGCAGTGGAGCTTAAAGTGTTGCTTGAATAATTAAATGCTTATCAGTTGCTCCTCATCTGCAACCGTTTTTAAAGTTATTACGATGGTTCACAACAAAAATGTTACAAAATATCAATTTTATATCATCCATATTGTCATACGCAGATATAAATCTACGTCTACAACGGTTCATTAATCTTAGTATAATAAGTTTTGTTTTTCCAGCAATATTGATATCAATGTCGACATAAAAAAAAACAGTCTTGACAGAAACCTTAGTAAATAGCTATGTGGTTTTCATGGCAACACATATCCAGTTTAAATGTCACCCTTGATGGGTCTACTCTGATGTACCCGTATGGATTACCATGGTGATGTTTCTCCTATTTCAGTTCAGTTTGACTGGCATTGGTCTTACCCTGGTGTGCCTGTAAGAATTCCTGAAAATGTCTTCTACCATCTAGATACAGCATAGATTCTGAAGCAGGGAGAAAATCACAGAAATCATTTTCACTTATTTCTTTTATATACTTCAACTAAATATGTGACTTATTATGATATTCCCGGAGGGTAACTGATATTTGAGTCTGGGTAACCACCCGAGTTCTGCAGGTTTAGAACATGACCCTATGAGAGACCAAAATAAAATTGGCAAAAATGGGTGAAATGATACCCTATCTGAGACCATAAATCTACCATATCTGTTCGAATGGATACCCTATCCGGGACCGTACCTGTTCAAATGAATACCCTATCTGAGACGTACGCAAATGTGACAGAATACTCATTACAAGAAATCATAAGCTAAATGTAACTGCTCACCATTTTAACAATTAAGAAGTGTTTCTAGCTGTTTTAAAGCACTTTTATTGGCAATTTAATCACCATTTTAATTAATTCAACCATTCTTTTTTAGTTTGATACCCTATCAGAGCCTTAAATGCCAAATTTGATACCCTATGTGAGACTCACATTTTGGTAACGCGGGTGGGTACCTGGTCAAAATACCCAGTTACCCCCCCCCCCGGGATGAAATCTAAAGGAAGCCGTAAAAGATTTTTCCATAACAGATGCAAGAGGAAACCCATGAGAAGCTTGGAATAAACCTACGAGGGTGAGTATACTGGGTGGATAACAAATTATTGACAACCAGCCCTTGAATTTGATATATGATGCTTTCAATGCAGCCGCTTACTTAGATGCAAATTAAAACACAATTATAGAGATGGCCACATATTAATAAAAATGCCATACAACGCATTTGCTACCTACCTCCATATGTCTTTGGTATTACTGACGGCACTGGTTCCAATCCTGATAGAGTAAAGTGAAATATATTGGTTGTATGTCTCTCATTGGTTGTGTTATCTACAACTTGTGCATGGACACGAACCTGCATGAATTCATCCTGCGTATACGCCACCTGTTGGGGAAATGATGGGGAAACTTAGTACTTTTCAAACCTATTTATACTTTGATCAACACCAAATACACTCCCGGTCAAGAGTGTTTGCGCACAAAACATTTAACCAGCCATATCTCGAGAACCCTTCATCATTTGCGTCATTTTTTTCGGATTTTATATTTTACATATGTAGATCTAAAAACTCAACAGGAATTGCATTCACCGCATTTGAAAATTTGGTGTGCTAAACATGCTGTATACTTTCTTCTGCACATTCCAAAACGGATTTTAAATACATAATTGCACACTAGCTAGTTGAAAAACGTATAACCTGAAATTGTTCTTTATGGTTACACGGTGATAACCAGCATTGAATAATAAACTAAATATATAGGTACATATCAAAAAAGTGTGTGTGGTGTATTTGTATATGGTCCAGGAAATCCGCTATTTTTATGGTTATGAAGATCGAATATGAGAGGAAACATGGATTACTTATATTGGATACATACAGCACCTATAAAAACATGATTTTATTTTCAAAGTCTTGGTCGTTTGATATAATAATTATAGGTTTTTGCCCGTATTTAAGGGTGCCCAAACACTTTTGACCGGGAGTGTAGGTGGGCCTTTTCACATTATGAATTGATACAGATAAGCACCTGCGTAGTTAAACACAGCACAACTGCTGAAGACGCAGTGCGCCTCATGCGTGTGACTCGTGCATCAGTATCTATGTTGTGCGGGTAAGTGGGATTATGTTTACTTGCGGATGAAGAAAAGCCCCAAAATTCTGCCTATTTAGTACTGATCAAAGTATAGGGCTAGGCTAAGTGGGAGCGTCATCATGCCAATCACTTTAGGGCTCTGTCACACATCACCGTATAGAACCAATCGAACGTATACATGACGGACAAACCGTATGGATAACATATTAAATGTACTTCTAATGAAAACATGACAAACAATAATGTATAAACCAAAACAATATAGTGGGATTAATTTGGCTCTATACAGCGATGTGTAACAGACCTGCAAGAATCCGCTGTGTATATACCAACTATTGGGAAATGTTGGAAAAACCTATCCAAGGTGAGAGTGTCATCATATTAGATAAGGCCTTATAATAATAAACTGTTTGTTTGCCCTCCAGAGGAAAAAATAAAATTTTGGGTCGGTCGGTCGGTTGATCTTGTTTTTTTTTTACTCTTCACATATATTTTAAAGAATGATGTCATTCCATGGATTATATCACAAATACCAAGCAATGCAGGGCTTAATTAAAGATTGTGGGTCATTATTTAGAAGAAATATGCATTTTATACTACTAAATGTGAATACCATCTTGGTAGTCCTTGCCTAAATTTTAAATTTTCTGTTGAAAATATATTAAGTTTTAATATTTTAGGTGTTTGAAGAAAAAAAACACCCTAAAATACCTAACCCAAATTTTTGGCATTTTAGGGTCGGTCGCGGAGGGCAAACAAACTTATTTTTTTTAGGCCTAAGAGAGGACACTGCCACCTGAAGAACCATTTCAAGAGCCACTGACATGACATATGGGGGAGAATTTGTGAGGAATTTGTTGTATTCTTGTGACAAGATTTTAAATGGGTATAACATATGGCAGCCATTGCAGATACTACTTTCTTCCACTCATATGAAGATATACTGTAAAACATGTTAATTTTGCGAGGTATTTAATTTTGCGAATTTCGCGAAAATAATTCACGAAATTAAATCCTCACGAAAATATTGTCCAAGTTCATTTTTTGTTTATTAAGAAATGGCATGTCACCTCTTGTATTCGTTTCTATTAAAATACGATCTATTAAACCTCACCCCTATTTAGATGTTGTAGTAAAAAGAATGATGCAAGTACCTTGATGTTGATGTAAACAAACTACAAGTCTTGCGGTCGGCAATCAATGTAGTGTTTATTGGGTTTGTTTGTTCGTAAATTGTTATCATGCGTGGAGCCTTTTTTCATGTAGACTTTCAAGGTATTTAAGTAATATTTTGGCAGGAACACAGAAGACTAGAAGATAATATTTGGCCTTCCGAATTCGAATGACATAAATAATCATGACAAAATTTCAAATTTGCAAAATTTAATACTTGGGAAAATGTCACTTATTGCGAATTCATGAAATTAACCCCCTGCGAAATTAAAGTGTTTTACAATAGCTTACCTCTGATAACAAGAACATGATGGATCCAACTTCAACTGGCTTTCTAAACATGATGTCATCTATATACCTGAACACAGACCTGCTTTGGCTGAAAAGGGAAACAAAGAAATATGGATGTATATAGACTTACAGATTTACCTATAGAAACAAAGGACCAAGTGTACTTTAGGTCCCAATCAGAATTTTAGGGTTAGGGTTTAGGGTTAGTGTTAGGGTTAGGTTTAATTTAGGGTTAGGGTTAGGGTTAGGGTGTAGGATTAGGATTAGGGTTAGTTTTAGGGTTAGGGTTAGGGTTTAGGTTTAGGGTTAGGGTATAGTTTTTGATGGGACCTAAAGTATACCTTTTCCGAAACAAATAATGCAGAAGTAGGCGTACAAATCTAGCTAGATTTAGGATATAATTAGAAAAATAAAATTGGGTTCTCATATAAAGAAACCTAGTCTATGTAATATATATGTGGAGAAAACCCAATTTTTTAGGCTAATTGTCAAGGATAAGCTATAAAAGCCTCTGATGAATCTCATTACTATTGCTTTTTACTAAAATTCATTTTTTTTTATACTTGGTTTCAAATATAGAAGGAATACTGGAGTATCTGGAAAGAACCTGCAGAAAAAGTTGAAACAGTCATATTATAATAATTGATATTAGTCATTCTTGTAGAAAATAGAAGTCTGAAATTCATGCTTTGATTTTTTTACACATGATTATCATTCATATCATTTTTTCAAATACACTGAAACATTTTGAAAATCAATATTTATCATATATATTTGACGTGCAATAGACGTGCAATAGACAAACTAAATTAATTTCTGCAACAGATCAACTTCCATAATGTCTCCAAAAAAAGCACTATATATATAGCCACTTGATTAATTGGCACGCAATTGCCCTTCTTTTTTTTTTAAATGATGCATGCCCCATCAGTAAATTTTTACCCTTGCAGATGGTATGAAGTGTAAATCTGTTGCTTTCCTCACAAGAAAAAAACAAAAAAATCAATATAAAGTCACCCATCAAAAAGATTAATTTAAGATGCAATACTCACCAGTGTAAACATGCATTAGCCCATGCTAACTCTGTTGCTTTCCTCATGAGAAAACCACCAAAGATCTTGTTGTATAGATTGCGCTCCTAAAAATTGAACGAAAAAAGTAAACAGAATTGTGATATAAGGGTAGTTTGCAAGCACAGGTCATGCAATTATGCATATTTTAAGCAATACTATAAAGTGTTAAAAACTAAGCGCCCACTGACTTTTGATATTTTGGGCTTAATGTGTTTGTTTGTGGTAAATATGAATACCCTCCAAACAATTTGGCTCAAAGATACTTACTTCTTCTGTATGATAATTCCACATATATTAGTATAAAAAAGCATGCATGTGCTTTTAATTATTATTATTTTTTTGGTGGCAAAACATTTTTTTCCCACAAAATACACTTGAAAACGCTTTTAGATAGTCATGATAGTCACATTCCTCCAATTTATGCTGTTTTTACTAGAAACCATTTTTGATCAAAATTTTATAGTAATGCTTTAAAAGGAAAGCTTCCATGCACAATGGAATGTGACCATCTCGCCACGGGTATCTCTCCTTTGATTCAAGTCACAAACAGTTTGAAAAATTTGGAGCATCCCATTACCATCCACAGAAAGTTTCATGCTACGAGTCAATGTATGTTCATATTACGCCACAAGTGCAGTGCATTATTGTTTACGTACTGCACACTTTGCCTCAATAAAGTTTAGGCCTGGAACTTTTCGGGTAATTTGCTACCCGGGTACCCGATTTATTTTTCGGTCGGGTACCTGACCATATTGATAATTGAGCATTTACAATATTAGAACCGTAGAACGGGAAGTTTGACGTGTCTACTACGACCATATGATGTCTCAATAACACCAAAAATTTAGATTTTTCGCCGCTTGTGGTCATGATTTATCATGTTTACTTCGATCAGATGATGATTTTATCATAAATTATTGAAAACAAAATTTTTGTTCAAAATTCTATGATTCTATTGTCCAGATCGGGTAATCGGTCGGCAGATTTTATACCCAGGTAAGCTCATGACAGGCGGGTACCCGGGTTTTTAGTCCTAGCCCTAATAAAGTTCATGTACTTTGAATTGTGCCAATATGTGGTTTTAAAGTGCAACAAAAAATAATTGCTATATCAATAAATTTGACACACTGCATTGCAGTGATGTTGAACTATGAACAGACCTTTACAGTGAATGGACAAGGAAAATCACATTGAACTCTTTGATATTATCAGCGGGACACAACAAAACTCAGCAGGTAGTTGACCAGTCAGGTTGTATATAGTTCTTGAATAATGGCAACTGGACAAACTGCTGCTTTAACATGATCAACTATACTCTATAAATCTTGAAGTATGCAACTAGCAGCTGATTTACGCACAAAAACCAATATGACCATACGGGAAGTTAATTAGTCCATATTTTTCAAATCATAACTTTGTTACAAATCTTGCTGAATATTCAAATGAACTTATTTTCAATGTTTGTCCATGTGGTAGCAACAAATTAGCCAAAAATAATACCAAATTCATGAACGATTCATGTACAAAAAATTAACATGTAGTGATCTGGTCTTTATCAATCCTAATCAATCATTAGGCAAAAAAAAAATTTTGTTTGCCCTCCAGTGGAAAAATTTAAATTTTGGGTCGGTCGGTCGGTTGATCTTTTTTTTTTAATCTTCACATTTATTTTAAAGAATGATGTCATTCCATGGATTTTATCATGAATACCAAGCAATGCAGGACTTGATCAAAGATTGTGGGTCATTATTTATAGGAAATATGCATTTTATACTACTAAATGTGACTTTATACTGCTGAATTTTACGTTTTCAATCGAAAATATTGAGTTTTCATATTCTACATGTTTGAAGAAGAAAAAAACTAAAATACCCGACCAACATTTTTGGCATTTTAGGGTCGGTCGCGGAGGGTTAAACAAACATATTTTTTTAGGCCTTACTAGGCTCTTACACAACACAAAACCAACAGTTCACAATGTTGTAGAATACAAGGGATATGCTATGGATTTCATAAGAGAGTCTGATTGCTTGCTGCATGCTTCAAGGTTTATAGACTATACAGGATAAGTTTCAAAATGACCACCTTACTAACCTGTGGAAAACATATAAGAATATTTCGTAGCTTGGTATCCTCCATCCATTTGGTTCCTTCGGGCTTGATCCTTACACCAAATGACATGGTTCTGATAGAAATAGAAAATACAGAATCATTATTAAATTCTTTAATACAAAATCATTATTAAATCATTTTAGCATGCATTATGTTACTGCATGCATACTAGCCTATAGTGCCCTTCATCTATGGTACTTAGTTCTTTCAAATCATATACAACAAATAAATGATATGGTTTTGATAAAAGTAAAGAAAAACTCAGAAAAAATCAATGTTAAAGTCACCTAATGAATATATTAACAGCCATGAAATAACACAAACTTTGACCAAAGTATAGAGTCCTCCATCCACTTAGTTCCTTCAAATTATATACAAATACTAAAGAACATGGTTCTGATGAAAGTAACAAAAAACAGAAAAAAATCAATGTTAAGTCACCTATTAGATATAGTAACAGTCATACCGTTTAACAAAAAATTAAACAAAATTGGACCACATACTTTTCATCTAGCGAGTTGACAAACATCTGATGAATGAGTTCCCTTTCGTCAGCGTTGGGTGCCGTCTTCAACAATGACTCTTCCATCTGTTTATGACGTATTATTTTCTTGGCTTCCCCTTGATGAAATATCCTTTCTTCTTCTGATGTTTCAGGTTTCAAAGGATTCACAAATGCAGCGCTGTAGGAAAAAGAGAACACAATTGAGGAAATACTGTTGCTAGAACGGGTCACAAGCAAGAAAATTGTATAGGGGAATCGGTACTCGCCCCCATTTTGATTTGACTGACATGTAAAACCTAGGGGATGGCGGCCATCCTGGATTGCCGCTCTTGGAGGGTCACTGAGTTATTGTACAATTTTACGGCTACGCATGCCATTCTTCGAAACGGATAAGCGGGAAAATCGAACTTTGATATTAAAGGTGCAATTCATGATTTTGATATGACAAAAACCTCGCCTATTTGCTAGCTAAATTAAAAGAAGAGTACAACAAAAGGTATGCTGAAAATTTCACTTGATTCCGACAATTTGTTTTCAAGTTACAAGCTTTTCAGTATTTTAAAAATCTCCATAGGCTAGTGTGTTGTAATTACTGTCGGGACCCTGACAATAATTAAAAAATGACACATTTTCTCACTTTTCTCAAAAATGCAAGCACGTTTGAAAGAATGGTTTGGGGATTGTAACATATACCAGTCAAGGATTCTTTTTAGCTAAACAACTCAATTTTGATAGAAGTGACCTTGAGCATGAAAAGTGGATCATGAATTGCCCCTTTAAGAGCAAGTTGCAATAAATGCTACTTGAAATGCAGACACAGTTTGCATGTGAAACAAACATTTTACGCGATCTGTCTGGATATCGGGCCAAATTCCAAACATATCTGGACGTACATTAACTCTGCTCCAAGAGTGACAATAAGATGGCGATGAGTACAGATTCCTCTATACAATATCCTTGGTCACAACACTAGATCCTAAAATTAATTATGCTGTATTCTATGATTGCCAAGATTTGAATGCAAATGAGGATAACGAAAAAGGGTCATCGGAACATTTGCATGATGACCCTGGCAACACTTGGTTTAAATGTGGTGATAGTGATAGCATTGATAAGGTTTAGCCCAATTCTATCAAGATTATCTCCATCACAATTCCATCAGGTTTCATCCAGATCCTCATGATATGATCCCAAAAATAGCATGTTTTACAGTTGTTAATGACAGTGCTTATCATAATGAAGCTTTGATTTTTTGGCTCTCAACAAACAACTGTTTATGTATATTATAGGATGTCTGGTACCCATTGTTGGTTGTCCTGATGAATACACAAGTAGAGTACTATTAACAAGATGGTTCGCGAACCAGTAGTCTTGCCTGCTTTGTCGACCGCCTGCTGATGCATTCATTAGTTATAGTCAAGGGCAATTAGAGATGCAAGTCTAATCCATGCGGTACCAAGGGTAAAGACTTATCATAATGAGTGAAGAATTTATGGCTATGACCTTAAGATGACCTCAGGTCAATTTTTTTTTGACGTCAGGGCAACTTTTTGACCATTTCAAATTGTATGCAGCGCCAGTTCACCACAGACCTTCCCACTCACAAAATATCATGGCCATAGGGCATACGGTTTCTGAGATTTGCTTCGGGAAAAATAGTGGACTGGAATGTTTCTTCCGGGAAAAATGTCAGGTGAGACAAAAACTTAGGGACTTATTATCACTAGCATTATGGAATTAAAACAAAATGAAACAAGCTCATAAAAATCAACATAGAGTGGAATAATTGGAAGGCAAGGGGCAAAAAAAGTCTGGGGATATTCCAAACCTATAAATGAATTTACAGGTGAAATTTTGGATATACAATTTAAAAATATGGTTTATCATTTAACATCCAAGCTTGCACTACTTCTGGGGGATGAGAATATTGCTAGCAAATTCATGCTCACTTGCCTTTTGTTGCCAGGGTCCCTTGCTACCATTACAAATGTGGCCTCAAGGATATTCTTCCATGTATGGTCTTCAAGCTGAAATCAACAACAAAAAACCCAAATATTTTTACTATAGTACTTGACTTACACACTTTTATTTACTGGTTTATATCTTAATAATATTATGACACTTTAATATAAAACTTATAAACAACCGCTGCTATCCTAAAATCATAACAATCTGGTTGCTTTAACTATAGGCCAAGCACAAATTTCTTGAACAAAGAAAATGAAAATGCATGGTGTGGTTGCATTTAAAAGTAATGGCGCCCTGCACTTTGGATTTTTGTTTACACTATCCAATAAACTTTTGTTTGACCTATAGGGTACTACCAGGGTAGATTTGAATGTTGGTTCCAATGTAATGTAAAGGACAAACATAGGGCACTTCAATCAACTCTTTACGAGGACACAGCCACTTCAAGTTTCCGAATTATATAACCCATGTCTGATGCCACAAGAAAAGTTCAAGTCATTGCAGAAAAATGGGTAAGATATTTGAAGAAGATCAGAAGAAATTTCCAACGTAAATATCCATGCACTAAGATCTTAAGTTTTTAAAAACTTGTGGATTTTTTTTTTCACATAATTATTTTTCTTAAATATTCAAATTGGCTACAAGGTTTGAAGTGGAAGTATTTTCAAAAAAGGAATACTGTAAAAGTCTAAATTTTTGCGAGGTTTTTATTTTCGCAAATTTCGCAAGTAGACATCAAATCACGAAAATAAAAACTCTTGAAAAGTATCTCTTGTACTAGGTTTCTATTGTAATGACATCAAAACAACTAAATTATATTCTCACCAAATTGTCTAAATCTTCAAAAGCGTGAAATATTGATTTTTACAGTTAATATCAGTAAGTGTTGAGAAAAGTTGAACTTTCAAATTTCAACAGTAAATTTACCTGTTTTAAATTCATAGTAACCTCCATTGATGTTTTGCCAGCCCACGTTACATTTCCGGACATTTTAATATCATGATCTGCGCTAATGATACCCTCACTGATATCTGAAATAAAAGGTACAAAAAGACTATGCTTGGTAAGAAAAATATTTTATAGGTAACATCTGTGGATTCCAATCTGATTGCATTTTGAGCTATCTATACGCTGTTTACACTTGTGAAAATCAACATCAAATAAATTTTAGTTTTCAATGACGTCTACAAATTAATTTGAACTGTATATGTTTACACTGCATCGAGTATGAATTTGCTTTCAGTAAGAATGAATTACGACTTTCGATGCCTTACTACATCCAGAGATCAATCTTAACGCATAGCGAAATTGAAATTGATGACGATGTCTATTTACATTAGAAAAAATCAATTACGACCAAAAGCGTTTTAATTTGTAATAAAAGTCATCTTCTAAATTTGACTTTTTGTAGTGGACCTATTAAACATGACCAAACCTGAACCTGTTTACACTAGTCATAAAACTGAAATTGATGATGATGTTAGTCAACTCGATTAGGACTCTTCCCGTAGTGTAAATGGGACAGTGAAATTGAAAAGCTAAATATTTTAAAACTTATAATATGTTTTCAACATCAACTCATTTCATGTGTTGCTTTTTATTGTCATTTCAAAAAACTGTGTAATATGGACACCTATTTCCTACAAATCAAGCCAATGTAAAAACTGAAAGTTAAACCTTGGTATGTTAATAACATGCACATCAACCATTAACATTTATTTTGGTAATGTGTCCCCCCCCCAAAAAAAAAATAATAATAAGTTTTTCCATTTTAAAATTTGACCTTAACATTAAACGGGCAATTCATGATTCACTCTTTTCATCCTCAAGGTCACATATATCAAAATTTAGTTTTTAGCTAGAAAGAATCCTTGACTGGTGTATCTTACAAACCCCAAACCATTCTTCCAAATATGTTTGCATTTTTGAGAAAAGTGAGAAAATGTATCATTTTCTAATTACTGTTGGGCCCCAGTAGCCTATGGGATTTTCAGAATGCTAAAAAGCTTTTAACTTGAAAACGAATGGTCGGAATCAACTGAAATGTTGTACTCTTTGTTTTTTATTTTGCTAGAAAAGAGAGGAGGTTGTAATCACATCGGAATCAAGAATTGCACGTTTAATTAATGGTGGAGGCACTCCTGAGCATGTATATGTGACCATACTTTCAACATATACTCAAAATTGATTTGCCATTTAAGAAAACAAAAAACGCCCAGCCTTGTTTAAACCACACCCACCAATATTATATTTGCTACGTTAAAATAGGGTGTCCAAAACATCACACAACTTTTGGCACATCATGTATATGATAGCAACACTATTATACCTATTCTGTCAACCCATGCTGTTATAATTACTAATGACAACAAAGGTTCATTACATTTGTTATGTTGACAGAAACATGTGACTTTTGAAACACCCTGTATTAAATCCATACTTACCTATTATGTCTACCCTGGACAAAATCGAGTACAAAAATAGTACAACATTCCTGAGGTGCACATTTGGAACAGAATTATAGTACAGTTTTAGTACAAATATAGTACACAAATTTGTACTATATTTGTACTAAAACTGTACTATAATTCTGTTCCAAATGTGCACCTCAGGAATGTTGTACTATTTTTGTACTCGATTTTGTCCAGGGTACCCATGCTGGTTCAATAAGAATCACCAATAGACCATATCTATAATTGACATACTCCCGCCGTTGATGGGGTAAATCCACAGAATCGGACGGGGGAACGGAACTCAGTGCGAGAGCAAGTAGTGTATTTATCATACTTGGCCTCGTTCTGAGTTCCGATTCCCCATCCGGTTCTGTGGATTTACCCCATCAACGGCAGGAGTATGTCAATTATAGATATGGTCTATGGTGACATTGATTCATCATGTTTGCTATGTTGATACAGGGTGTTTAAAATGTTGACTAACTGTTGGGACACCTTCCATACTCACCAATTCTATCCACTCGTGCCGTTACAATTACTAAAGGTGACATCGATTCATCCCGTTTGTTATGTTGATAAGAGATCCACACTGAAAGACAAAATGGATCAAAATAGTATATAATTTCATTTCTAGGTACAGCAATATAGAGACAAAGATGTGACCATACATAATAGGGAAAAAGACCTAAAAATTATTGTTGTGTTGCCCTCTTCTGACTAGCTCTGAGGAGCTTGATTTTAATTTAAAAATACATATTGGTTCAAGAAATACCAGGTTTAGGCCCAGAAATACTAGGTCTACATTGAATGAGATTTTAGTAAATTTGAAATAATAACAGTTGGTCCTCAGACAATTCTATAAAGCAGCTGTTCTATACAGAGTTCTGTCCTCCCCGAGTTATACCCTCCAGGAGTAAAACATCAATTGAATTTGATACAAAATCCTAGGGTAGATTCCAGTATTTAGAAGAGCAAGATAGTTGTGGTACAGAAATGGTTGTTTTGTTAAAAAAAATTCAGTCATTTTCAGCTCTGAACCAGAGCTATTTCTGACCGACCCTAAACCTGGCAAAAAGTGGGTTGGGATTTTTTTTCTATTAAACTCACTGCTTCTAGCACAGAAACCCACAATTGTTAAATCAAAAATCTTTGGTATCATGTCAGAAATAGCTGAAAAATGATCTTGCTATAATGTTGTCCTATGATTACAACATGCATTGTTTTCAGAGATTTAAAGGTCAAAATCTCCTTCATGAAAAGTGAAAAAAAGAAGAATCCCGACCGACCGACCCAACTTTAATCTTTTCCCTAAAAGGGCAACACATTAATTTTTTTGCCTTACACCAATTTCTATAGCACAGGGAATGAATTCGAAAATGAACAGGCGAGTCGAACTTGAGACTTTTCAAAATATTCATCAATTGAGTTGATCTACAAAACAGATTAATAAAAACCGCATAGTGCATCTCCTTCTATGTCAAACCTTCTACCCTGAAACTTTCCAAATATTCATCAATTGAGTTGATCTACAAAACAAATTAATAAAAAACATCTCCTTCTACCTCAGGCCACAGACTTATTGAACACCCCTCATTAATGTATATGCAGGCATGAGAATCAAATTCCATGAACAAACAGGAAAATTGTGAAAAAAACCCTCGAAAACAGGCTAAAAATACATGAAAACACAGAAATTTGGCCACAAAAAACCAAGAATTCCTGTTAAAACAGGAAGGTTCCCATGCCTGTATATAGGATTTACCTGCAAATGTATCTAAATCCTCCAATATTCTGCCAACTCTGATTTTAACCAATTGATATAATATTCTTTTGTTTCTGGTACTGAACTCAACGGGATCATTGCTTCTTGGTAACTCTCCTTCATTTTCCTCACTGCCAGCTGGCTCTGGTTAGTCATATTTTCGAGTTGTGTGTACAGTTTAGACCGATCTGGTCGAGAACCTCTGAAATCAATCAAACATATAAACCAATCAGGTACAGTACAAAACTCATTGGCATCAAGGATCAATGTTAACTCTCGTTCATTTTCCTCACTGAATGTTGTCTTTTGGTAGTCACAATTTACATAATAGATTGGAGGTAAAAACAAAGAAAGCCAAGTTGTACATTATAAAACGGTCGGGAAGTATTGTACTGAACATACAACCAAGGGTCCACGTTGTCAGTGTTTAGCACTATCTAGTCTGTGTTACAGCCCGTATAACTGCAATTCATTATTTTGATGTGACAAAATCCTTGCTTCTTTTCTAGCTAAATAAAAAGAGTACAACATAAATTTATATATACTGAAAATTTCACTTGATTCGGACCGTTCGTTTCCAAGTTAGTACAAGCTTTTCAGCAATTTGAAAATCTCAATAGGCTACTGTGTTGTTATAACTGTCGGGGCCCCGACAATAATTAGAAAATTACACATTTTCTAATTTTTCTCAAAAATACAGGCTCATATGAAAGAATGGTTTGGGGATCGTATACCAGTTGAGGATTCTTATAAGCTAAGAAACTCAATTTTGATAGAGGTGCAAGGTCACCTCTGTCAAATTTGAGTTTTTTAGCTTAGAAACTCAATTTTGATAGAGGTGACCTTGAGGGTGAAAAGTGGATCATGAATTGTCCCTTTTAGGGGCAATTCATGATCCACTTTCATGAATTGCCCCTTTTAGGGGTAGCCTTTGTTAAAGGCTGAGAAATCAAAGCCCATGTCATCATTCTAACTTAAGCACACACTTATTTGTACACTGTATGAAGCACAAGCATGGATGTTGAATCAGACTGTTTGAAATATTATAACATTTCAATTTCACGTGCTGGGTAGTTGTAAACATGTACCAAAATTTACTTCTATAAAACAACCTACAAACACTTTCTTCTATGCAGTTTCACAGCCTTTGCAAGATAGTAATTGATTATGTAACACCCAGACAGCATCACCATGGGGGTTTTCTTGCATCTAACAAAAATTGGGACTAGTCTATTTTAGTCATGGGTGTTTCAAATCATGGTTACAAATTCATTTAAATTATTTAGAGAATAGAATATAAATTTAGCAGACAATTCTGCATTATTCGGGTGAAAAGTAGGCTTTTATATCATAAATATTGTAATATAATAATTTGATAATGCTATATATTTAAAGAAATTTATTCTGAACACTTTTCATTTTGAACAATGCGCCTCTTTCAAAATGCAGGTTTACAAATAACAGTGATCAGAAGTTTGTAGTGCCATGATTGGTTGCCTTTTTCTTCGAGGCAGGATTTGAAATCTTACATTGCTTTCTATGAGTTAGTGAAATCATCCAATTATGAACTTAACAAGGCCCGGGCCTGGCGGCCCTCTAGTGACTTTTAAAATGTGATTTTATATTGGTAGGTGTATACTAGGCCAACAGAATGTTTTCATATCTCATATTCTTAGCTCAATGCTGCAGACTGTAATGTGGTTTTGAAAGTCCTGTTCTTTAGCTAGAATAGCTTGGTGTGCAGCCTGGTGTTTATGAACAAAATTCAAGAAACAGGATAATTTGTATGTTGATACTAAGTAATTGACTTCAATATTCTCGCCTAGACATTGGCCTAAATGGTGCCCAAACCACAGATTTTCTATGCCCAATTTTAAAAATAGATACACATTCTGAAAGCACTTGCATGTCTATGGATGGCTTTGGGAGCGGATAGCCTCTCAGTTTGCAAAATAACCCATTTATTTTGGCATTTTATTCATTGATGATATTCTTCATATATTAAGTCCATCTGCGGAGCAGATATAAGATAATATACATTGTCTATGTTAAACAAACAGGGCTCTAGGAATGAATAAATATGGTACTCTTATAACAGTGCATCCTCTGGAGTTAAACAATTATGACCCTTTGATATTCTCAAAAATAGATGGCTCGGGCCTTGGAGCAAGGCTACTTTTAGGGGCAATTCATGATCCACTTTTCACCCTCAAGGTCACCTCTGTCAAATTTGAGTTTTTTAGCTTATAAGAATCCTTGAGTGATATATGTTACGATTCCCAAACCATTCTTCCAAATGTGCTTGCATTTTTGAGAAAAGTGAGAAAATGTGTCATTTTCTATTTACTGTCGGGGCCCCGACAGTAATTACAACACAGTAGTCTATGGGGATTTTCAAAATGCTGAAAAGCCTGTAACTGGGAAAGGAACGGTTGGAATCAAGTGAAATTTTCAGTATATATTTATGTTGTACTCTTCTTTTTATTTAGCTAGAAAAGAAGCCATATCAAAATCATGAATTGCACCTTTAATGTAGGGACACACCACCCGAAACTACTCTAATGAGACCTTTTGGTTTAGCACTATCCAACTTCGGACAAAACACATAAAAGTACTACAGGAAATTTTGGACCCCAAAACATGCTATGGGGAACTGTAGTTTGTGGCAGTAGCTCATCTTGTGCATCTTTTCACTAAATAAACCCTGGATGGTCCACATCAGTGTTTCCGCTAAGGCCGTATGGCGCGTCATTGGTGCACGAGCGGTGAAAATTGGCGCAACGAGTTTCCAAAAATATGTGAGAAAGATATTTTTCCAGCTTTATTGTGGCCGATTGGTTAGAGCACGGGACTCGTAATACAGAGGTTGTGGGTTCGAGCCCCGGTGTCAGCACTGTCGGTCGGGCCATGTCTCCTTGGATCGGAAGTGCACATAAAGCCGTTGGTCCCCTGTGCAAATGCTCCTTCTTGGGTCGCTGCATACAGAGTATACCTGGTGAGTATATTGAGCCAATTTTCAGCCACAGCTCATGATTTTGGCACAAGCACCTCTTAAACTTTGTCAAACATGCTCGAATTGGCACAAGCTCCACATTGTGTGCATTCATCTTCTTTGGGTGTAGTTGTTATGTGTCCTTGTAGGCAGTTCAGTGATACCACAAATTCTGTTGAACGATTTCGCCGCACACAGCGGCTCACACACAAACCGTAACAAAAAAAGTTTTAGAATTGCTCTTTTTTTCGTTCTGAGTGTCGCACATACTTCATCTTAGGATATGTTATTATACAGTATCTCTATCAACTAATGCGTAAGTTTCAGTTTCTAACTCCGCCCGGTTTTGGAAAAAACACAAAATATATTGCACTCCGTCAAATTCCCATTGATGAATTTCGCTGCACACACACAGAACATTAAAATGGATGTCAGGATTTGGCGATTTTAAAATTGCAATTTTGTATTTTTCTGTATAATTTCTTCGACTGAAATTAAAATATGCTATTTATCAATATTTCATAGTAATACATAGCAAGAATCAGCTCTGTATGTCAATTCGTTCTCCTGTTAGAGTAATAGTTCTAACAACCCATCATTTCCATTTTCGCGGTCGGCCAGTTTTAAAACGCCGGCACCAAACTTGGTTCAATTAACTGTGGCCAGCTAACTTCGGGATTTGTGTTTCGGGTGTTCGGAAACGAATCCGGGGGCTTGTGATTGGTCTATCGTTAATCCGAGCTAATTATCATAAAATATAGAACTTCAGAAAATTTCGGCGTTTGTTGCATCAAAATCGGATCAGGGGTTCAGAAGTTAGAGCCATGTGAAGTTTTTACCAGTACTTTTCTACCTGAAGATTGCGTCGGATTTTAATGCAACATGGTATGAAGGCAGGTCATTTCACCATTTACAATTAACAAAAGTAAAATTCCTGAATATATTTGTAATAACGCCCGTATTTGAAGAAGCGTTTTGGGTGTCTGGATAGTAGGCTGATTCACAAAAAGGGATTTCCCTAAATTGTTTATATATCTTGGGATTCCCCTAGGTCACTACAGGTCACTACAATTTCCATAATTGTTGTATTGTTACAGTAGTCCCATCTCATAAAGTGTTATGTAACTAATTGAGGTTTATTATAGGCTATCCCATCGATGTCTATTGTTATCCACTGGTCAGTGACCCTGGCATAAATCAAATTTATAAGAAGGATTAAATTGATTTGTTAATGTACTGTAGCCAAATTAAAATAAAATTGGTCTTGCTTTTATGACACAAAATGTATATATTTTATCTGAATTTATGGTGCCGTGGTTAAAATAAAGAAATACATAAGAAATACATCATAATGCATGTCAACAATAGTGTCATTTGCGTGATACAAAAATGTATGTATCTCCTGAACGGATTGACCGATTTTCAAAATTCAAACGGTTTTTGAAAGCTAATCATAAGTTCTTTCCATCTACCACAATAAAAACATGTTTAGCTTAACTTATTTTTTCACCTGAACTGCCTAGTCCTTGGTTGATCAAAGAAACACATGCAAATATGTGTAGACAGTTACACCCATACAATGTATTTCCTAATATTACCATATATTCGGTATCACACACACACATGTATACTATTTATTAACCAATTGATTACTATAGTCACCAACAAACGTTCATCACTGGCGTAGCAAGGATCTGCATTTTATGGTTGACCCCAGGGTGCGGAAGGGGTAAAAAAGGTGAAAATTGGGCTGATTTTTAAGATTTTGGCATTAAACCCAGGGTGCGTGTGCCCCCTCTGCACCTACCCCAATGTTCATCATGTATAGAAAGTACATGCTGCCTCAGCAAGAAACATTTCTCAAAGTATGCATTCATAAGATTAATAGTTAATTATTATACTCAAAAATTCAACCATATAGAAAAATACAACTGAACATGCATAAACATACCCCCATTGCTTCTGGGCTCCAGTTAAATCTTGGAGTTGTTCTCTTACTACGGAAGAAAAAGAAGAAAAATAGCAACAATTTGATTAATTTCAAAAACATTATCA
>JXSR01S000118.1:0-10661 GCA_000969725.1 Ophiothrix spiculata
ATATATAAGAAAGCTACCACTTCAAAGTTTAAGAAAAAAATCACCATTGATTTGTTTTATGACAAACATTTGACATTTGTTACACTTTTAACACCTGACGCGTGTTCAAATATTGGAATTTGAGACGTCAGAGTCAGTGTTCAATTTTGAACATATGCATTCAAAATATCAACTTTATGAACACTGCGTAAACACGAACGTCCTGCATCTTTTCATGTGTTCAGTTTTTAACACTAATGTTCAAAATTGACACATGCGTTCTTTCGAAAATAGTGTTCACAAATGTTAAGTATTCCTTTATTCTTTGACAAGTTGAACACGTGTCTGGTGTTTAACAAGTGTAACAGTTTTCAACACGTGTTATGTCAAGCAAGTGTTATATTTAGCAGTCAAGTTAGTTCAAACGGTAAGGCGCTCGCTTGCGGTGCGGAAGGTCCCGAGTTCGAATGACAAAAATTAAGTGTGCTTGAAATTCACTTGGACAAGGAACTAACTGCTAATTGTCTCGTGGAAACCCGTACAAAACTCGGGGAGCTGATCCGGGCAGCGATGGTGCGTATTATGTGGGCTGATCAAGGTTCAGCGCCCCTAGAGGTTGCCGCAGAACCTGAAATGATCCTTGGTGTAGAATGGAGCTTACTTGGGCCACAGTTGTCAGCGAACATCTGTAAAGTGGGCAGAGGCCGAGGGGAATTGCAAATCTGAAGGCATAGCGCACTTTATCCCCAGTATTTTCTTTTTATTATTATTATGTGTTCTCTGCGATTTGGATTTGCAGCGTACATAATAAGGTAATGGGCGGGCCATCGTCATGCTTAGTTGAATGGCTCATGTACCGTTGTATGTACATATATAGTGCCATGGGTGAAAAAAGGGAAATTACAAGAAATACTGAAAATGGTATGTCCAAAATGGTGTCATTTTTGTGTCACAAGAATTAGCTTATTCGCTCTGGAATGAATTGACCTATTTTGACATCTCAAATGGTTTCGAAAAGATGTCCAAATCCATTTAAATAAACTCAAATATACATTATTTATTTTTTCACTTGAACTTCCTACGTAAATTTAATCTACTTAAGTATCTTCTCAATGACCAAATTGCTTGTAAGTTCGGGTTGTAAGTTGTATTTAATAATATTTAAACGTCTCACGATGTTATGCACTTACATTACCTATATGCTCTTCTGTAATACGTAGTCTGTCAGATACTTTAAGGCCTCGTATCCATTGACTGTACCCATATGCCGTGTGCCCTTGTCTTGTTTTCCATTGTTTGTAATTGTGCGGCACAACACAGATAATAAACTTCGTTCTTCTTATTGATCATTTCAGTGGCCTGGTTATTTTACGGCAGATATTCCTATGACCTGGTGCTCACCAAAAATGAACATGTTGATTGTTGGTGCTGCCAGGTCATTGGAATCATCTGTTGTAACAAGGCCACTGATATGATCACTAAGCATGCAGAACGATGTTTATTGTCTGTGTTGCGCCACACAATTACAAATAATGGAAAATGAGACGGGGTGCACCTGCTAGTCCGACAATGCGCTAGTCCGACTACACACTTTTCCTATACCTTAGAGGTGCATCAGTTTGAAAATGAAAACCACTGCGCTAGTCCGAAAATACAATGCGTCAGTCCAAAAATGTAAACCATTACGCTAGTCCGACATTTCACTAGTCCGAATTTTTAAATGAAAAACACTGCACTAGTCCGAATCTGAAAACCAATGCGCTAGTCCGACAAAATGTATTGTGTATATTTCAAACAGAAATCCACTGCGCTAGTCCGAATCGTAAAATCCACTGCGCTTGTCCGACATAAATGTCAGACTAGTGCAGTGTTTTTCAGATTCGGACTAGCGCCGTGTATTTTATTTTCGGACTAGCGCCGTGTAGGACTGACGCCGTGTCGGACTAGCGTGTCGGACTAGGAAAGTGTACCCAACGAGACAAGGCACACGGCATATCATTTCATATGGGTACAGCGAATGGATACAAGGCCTGATTCAGTGTTCTTGCTTTTATGTATAGGCCAGGCACTATAAGTTTTAAATTGATGGCAACTGCCGTCTCATGGCATTGGGTCCATGACCCGCAACTGTTGACAGCTGACCACAAAGTCCCTCCATGAGTCCTAAGCAATTACAACATGAGCAGGTGGCCTTTTCGAGAACATCTGAACAATGTTGATGTTGTCGTCGGCGATTTCTGATAACAGTTACGACGGTTATTATGGACTTTCCTGTTGAAATAAAATGGCAGAGAGTTTTTAAATTGTAAAAAACAACTAGATATGACTATGTAACTGACGTGACATTGACCCTTTCTATTGTCCTTTTTACGTCCAATGACTTTCACATTAGTATCCCGGCCAATTTTGATCAATTGGCCAGTAACTTGACACTATTACAAAATCCGATAAAGTTTAAAATTCAACATTTCTTTGACTTCAGGAAGAAAGTTTAGACGAAGAGGCTAACGTTTGATCACTTTTGTGTTTTTCTTTCCATCGCTTAACCTTTCTCACACTCTAATTATTCGCAAGTGTAGAAATCTTCAACTTTTTAAAACTTTTGTTTATAAATAGCCTCCCTTCTTAAAGAAGTTTAAAAGCTTTAAACTTTGACAAATTTTAGATGATTAAACAATAGTTGTTTAAACTTTTAAACTGTATATGGTTACAGGCTTTAAACTGTAGCTGGTTTAAACCTTAAACAGAACCATGGTTTCAAAAACTTATGTTGTTGTTGTTTAAATTTGTTTGTCTGTTTTGTTTGTTTTTGTTTGTTTGTTTGTTGTTGTTTTTTTATATGACTTTGTTTCTGTGTAAAATAATATGTTCGTGGTGATAACCACGTTTGTGATGGTGTTCATCTGGCTCAACCGGACACACATTGACGATGATGATCACGATGGCATTATACCTGCTATGATGTATAGTATGTATTACGATGATAATACATAGCATGCAATAGCTGCAATGCACAAGCTTTGTCTACGTCTAAAACAGGTCATCAAGCGTATCCAAATAATTTGTTTTCCTGCAAAAAACTACTCTTTTATATCAACTTTATGTCGACACATACATCATATGTCGACGTCGATAACAAATTTTCGCGACATGTTGACATGAAAAAACAGCTCAACAGAGACCTTAATAAGTATGTACTTAGTCAAATCTTAGTGTAATTTTAATGGAATAATTAAAGGGCCACTAGGGACTGACGCTCATAGATAATATGCACGTATTAAACCTTGTCTAGCCAAGCCTTTTTTGTAACACGTCTAACCAAGGGGGGTTGTTGCATCTTCCCTAGGCCCTATTTTTTTGGAATGGAACCTCCTATGAACTTGGTTTTGCTATCAATTGATAAGTATAGTCCTCTTCTACCCAACGATACCAAGATCACAAAAATCGGCCGAGGCGTTACGTAATTATGACGTCATAAAGGTCTTCAGGTCTAAAAATCGGAATTTTGGCACAAATGATCACCAAAATCATTTTTTTCTAAATAACGGAATTTCATCGGGGTTTATTGCAAATAAAGAAGGGAAATGATAATTCTTACATGTTTCAGCCTCCTAGCATGCATATCTATTTTTTTCAAAATGGCGATTTGAAATTGTCAAAAATGTCACAGGGTTGCAACAACCCCCCTACACCCCAGCTTTGGCGGCCTACCCTAATCCCACCTTTTCTGAGACAAACCTTTTTTTCTTGGCTTTAATATTCATAGCAAAGCAATTCTTACCTACAGCAATCAGTATGACAGACACGTTGAGGATGATTATAAACACAGCCATCCCAAACTCATGATGTCCAGCTGTATCTTGAAAAGGAACCAACAAGACGACTGCTACCAAAAGATTCAAGAAGGTAGCCACCAGTGAAAGCATCTGAAGAATTTGCTCAAACTGATTTTGCATCGGTTTACAGTGTGCGTGAATTCCAATAAAAGCCATTGAAAGAGCTATTGTAGCTGCTAAGGTAAGTGGGTCTTCAGTGCCGTATAACTCAACCAACACGGTCTGGAAGACTTTGCGAATCAATTCGACGATTTCCCAGTAGAAATACTGTCTCTTATAGCTCCCAATAAGAAATCGGATGTAAAGGGGATATTGAAGTGACCAATCAACATCGTCATGTGACCTTTTGGTTTGCTGTCTATATGTACTCTGGTTTTGAATGGTATTGATATCTCTACATGAGTCTTCGGCGACAGAAGTATCATCAAGGAGAGCAGCATTTTCTGAACTTTGAAAGATTTTACTGTTTGGTGTTTTTGGGGTTATATTTCGTTTCAGCACAATCACAACAACCAAAGGGAATCCGACGACATAGATCAATCCGACATACGCAGCAGACGCGTAGTTATCGTGTTCTTTGGTGTTACAGTCTATCGTGTAATCAGAACGTAAGCGTTTAACACACACCTCTTCGTTCTCATCAATACAGAAATTCTGACAGGATTTTGGCATCAGAGAGAAGATGACCCCACACATACTTAAGTATGAAATGAATAACATTGTCAGGACAAATAGGTAGCATTTTCCTCGAGTATCTTTGAGGGATTGTAAATCCCTCAAAGATACCTCATCTGAATTCGACTGCAACGTGCTATAGCGGCTCCGCATTAGTTTTATCTTGTTAAATATGATCTGACATGTATATATAGTGAGTGGAAGCAATACTACTAAATTGCAGAATATCAGTCCAATGCAAAACTCTATGTAAATATTCATATTCAACTGTTCTATATAGCAACTTGGCTTCGCAAGCAACTTGAATATATTAAGTTCTAAAACTTTAAAAACACTTGCTAGACTTGGTATCAAATGCGGCCAGTCGATGTCATGAAAGGATATCAGAAGAGCGCCAGTGATTTGGTAATAACTGAGAACAATCTTGAATCTGGTGATCATGACATCTATCAAAGATTGCTTAGCCTCAGCGTGTTTCAAGTCCCATATGATTATTACCAATAACAGGCATATCATGGCGAAGAAAATTAATATCTCAACGATCATGTTCCATAATTTCGGGCATTTGTAGCAAGACTCAAACCATGAATAAAATCCACTTGAACATTTTGAACACATCCATCCCTCATAGCCCGTGGTACAGATTGATTCTACGCCATCCTCACTCACATTACAAGACTGATTACCACGGGAACATTTGAATGCTTTCGGTAAGGTTTTGTTGAATTCAGTTGTGTCTCTACTATAATTTTTGCTGTGATCAAGTATGTTTCGAGCAAATAGTTTATACTCCAGGATAACCGAGGATGCACTGTCATTTTGGTGAAAATCCCAAGTCCACCAATAACCTGGCACTAGTTGTTGATATTCAATGGAACAATTGATCCCTTCTCTCGGGCACAGGTAGCAAGATCCAAATCGATCCCTTCTATAATACCCATCTAAGCAGGAACAAGCTCGGAACATGGCTACTTTCGTTTTAGCAGTACCTGTAGGACATACGTCACAGTCTGACTGAAATTTGCCCGGAGAGTTGGCTGGTAAAACAAAGGTACCTTTGTTGCAGAATTTGCAGCCTATGCCACCGCTAACATTTGCTATTTGCCCGCCTTTGTCTTGATAAAATCCACCTAGGGTTAACAATATTCAATTATTCATTATTCATTATTATATCAACATTTCAAATTTGAGGTATTCAATTTACAAAAGAAGATATCCGGACCTTCCCATCATGCCCTGCTTCCAATGGGATATTTTGTACCAGGTTGTCTTGAACATGATTAGTGATGAAACATAGCAGAATTAGCAGTCCTCATCCCGATTTTGCATTTCAGACATGTTTTATCACCGAAGACAACCTGTACTAGTACAAAATATCCCATAGACCTTTTCAAAATACATTCGAAACTCTCCGGAACATTGATCACATGGCCATTTTTTCAACCAATCACGTGCATATGCAACCATTTAACGAGAACGCGAACTTCACATTCTGACTATTGTGTTGAAGAGTCACTTTTCTGTCGGCAATTGCCGGAAAGTGTAAAATCAGCTTCGGAAATTCTCAGAAAGTCTTGTTTTGAAAAGGTCTATTGGAACCAATGCATGATGGAAGGTCCGGATATCTTCTTTACAACAAGTTTTTGTTATCTTATAATCTGATATGTAATGCCAATGCATTCTGATAATGACGGAGGCTTGGTGATGAAAAATTAATACACACACCCTTGTATTTTGTTTGATGTCATATGTTTGGTGGTTGATTACACCGCCCTTGTAAAAAAAGTTTGGTAATTTTTCACAATTTTGTGTACAAGTCAATGGGCTTTTCCTCTACCGTCTTTTCCCCCACCGCCTCCCCCGTTCACTTGGCTCATATTTTGAGCCATAGATTTCATAATATTCATTTCATTGTCTTGGAAATTTTTGCATTTGAAAGACAATTAAATTGCCCAGATAACCATACCAAATTTGTTGCAGTAGGTATTAAACTTCTTGAATAGAATTACATTAAACTACAAAGAATGAGTTTTTATGTTACATCTCCCCCATTATGTGTATGACCAATTCATGACTTGGAAAGCCTCAAACGAACTTTCATGTCCTTTTATCCAATAATAAATAACCGTAATCAATAAGTTTATAGAACTTAAAAGTGCAACGAGCTTGTTCATGACACAAATGCCTGATTTAGGTCTTGTATCCATGATAGACTGTTCCGTTGTGCATTTTAATAACAAATCCATGATATTTGAATTTGATGGAGCTATTTTTTGACTCAAGGCCAGCACGAAGGAATGGGCATGCTCATTCATGGTGCTGGCAAGTTACAGGAAACATTTGCTGTACACAAGGCTCCTGATACGATCACCAAGCGGAACGAAGTTTATTTTGTGCGCGGCGCGTCAAATTTAGTGAAACAAAACAAAACAAAAAAAATCACCTTGTTTAGGCTTTCACCAAGGAAACCCAACTTGGTACTTTGTACAAAGTAAGCTAAAGGAAGCTTATCTTCAACAGGGCTCCAAGATGTTTTTTTTTTTAATTCAGTTTTGTATGCAGGAGGAAGACCGGAGTACCCGGCGAAAAACCTGCGGAAGCGAGCATGGACTGAAAACCAAATGCACATAAAGCGCCGGGAGCGGGGCTCGAACCCGGGACCTCATTGGTGCCAGGCGAGGGAACTACCGCTGCGCTAACCCACTCCCCCTTAACAAAGGCACACTCTACAAAGGAACAGCCTATTGATACAAGGCCTTAAGGTGCGTTTACATTGTGACGACATGCCCTCGACGTAGGGTAATGAATTCCAAAAGCACAAAATCCTCTAAACGACCACAAACTTCTACAAACGGTCTTGGAAACGTCATATGACGCCTCTAACATACGCAGGTTGTCGTTACTATCGGTCGCTTTCAGTTACAAGTTTTAAAATTTTGGGATGACATAGAATAAGATTTGATGTCGTTGAGATCTCGTTGGCCACCGCAACCCTCAGTTCTTTGACCTCTCCATGATCGTTTGTAGCAGTCTGTATACGTTTAGAGGTCGTCACAATATCGTTGGTACTCGTTGTCAACAACACTTGGCGCATTATGACGACATATTGCAGTGGGTAACGAGTTGTAACGACTTTGGGTAACGTAAGTAAACTGATGCTGGCGTATTGCAACGGTGGGTTACAATTTGTAAACGATTGTCTATATTTTAAGTCAATTTTTATCAGTGTTTTGTAGTTTTGTACAGAGTTCTTTTTATTAGAGCTGTGAGTAGGAATAATTGTACCACCCACACAGGGTTGGTGATTTTTTTGATTAAAAAAGATGGAAAAAAATCGGATTTTTAAAAATTAAATCACGGGGTTTTTTTTAAATTTAAATCGGATTTTATTTGATTTTTTTAGAATTCAAAGAAACATGATCATACAAAACAGGTTTAAACTGTTTTTGAAGTGATTTTAGACCAAATACAGTTGACAAGTATTCTTTGAAATATGTATTAACAAAAGTTACAAAAATAAAAAATCTTTACATTTAGTGATTCAATTGGTGTCCACCAGGGACTGAAAAAGCTGTAAAACTAGTGATCTTGTTCAAATCTTTTAAAATGGAATAGATCCTAAATTCAAATTAAGATGTTTACCTTGTTACATGAAACAAAGGAGTGGACTTGATTGACACCTAAAGTTATTATTAGCTACATGTACATATTATTGCCTAAGTTGGTGCAATTTTTTATTCCGATTTGAATGACAGCCTTGCCTTTTTCTATCTAAATAATAAGAATAGTACAACATAAATGTATGCTGAAAATTTCACTTGATCTGACCATTCATTTTCAAGTTGCAAACTTTTACAGCATCTTGAAAATTCTCTATGGCTACTGTGTTGTAATTATTGCCGAGCCCCAAATGTAATCATAAAATGACACACTTTTGGATTTATCAACAAAATGCAGGCACTTTTGCATGAATGTTTTGGCATTACAGTCTATCGTGTAATCAGAACGTAAGCGTTTAACACACACCTCTTCGTTCTCATCAATACAGAAATTCTGACAGGATTTTGGCATCAGAGAGAAGATGACCCCACACATACTTAAGTATGAAATGAATAACATTGTCAGGACAAATAGGTAGCATTTTCCTCGAGTATCTTTGAGGGATTGTAAATCCCTCAAAGATACCTCATCTGAATTCGACTGCAACGTGCTATAGCGGCTCCGCATTAGTTTAATCTTGTTAAATATGATCTGACATGTATATATAGTGAGCGGAAGCAATACTACTAAATTGCAGAATATCAGTCCAATGCAAAATTCTATGTAGATATTAATATTCAACTGTTCTATATAGCAACTTGGCTTCGCAAGCAACTTGAAAATGTTAAGTTCTAAAACTTTAAAAACGCTTGCTAGACTTGGTATCAAATGCGGCCAGTCGATGTCATGAAAGGATGTCAGAAGAGCGCCAGTGATTTGGTAATAACTGAGAACAATCTTGAATCTGGTGATCAGGACATCTATCAAAGATTGCTTAGCCTCAGCGTGTTTCAAATCCCATATGATTATTACCAATAACAGGCATATCATGGCGAAGAAAATTAATATCTCAACGATCATGTTCCATAATTTTGGGCATTTGTAGCAAGACTCAAACCATGAATAAAATCCACTTGAACATTTTGAACACATCCATCCCTCATAGCCCGTGCTACAGATTGATTCTACGCCATCCTCACTCACATTACAAGACTGATTACCACGGGAACATTTGAACGCTTTCGGTAAGGTTTTGTTGAATTCAGTTGTGTCTCTACTATAATTTTTGCTGTGATCAAGTATGTTTCGAGCAAATAGTTTATACTCCAGGATAACCGAGGATGCACTGTCATTTTGGTGAAAATCCCAAGTCCACCAATAACCTGGCACTAGTTGTTGATATTCAATGGAACAATTGATCCCTTCTCTCGGGCACAGGTAGCAAGATCCAAATCGATCCCTTCTATAATACCCATCTAAGCAGGAACAAGCTCGGAACATGGCTACTTTCGTTTTAGCAGTACCTGTAGGACATACGTCACATTCTGACTGAAATTTGCCCGGAGAGTTGGCTGGTAAAACAAAGGTACCTTTATTGCAGATTTTGCAGCCTATGCCACCGCTAACATTTGCTATTTGCCCGCCTTTGTCTTGATAAAATCCACCTAGGGTTAACAATATTCAAAGAGTCATTATTATATCAACATTTCAAATTTGAGGTATTTAATTTACAAAAGAAGATATCCCACGTCAAAGAACTGAGGGTTGCGGTGGCCAACGAGATCTCAACGACATCAAATCTTATTCTATGTCATCCCAAAATTTTAAAACTTGTAACTGAAAGCGACCGATAGTAACGACAACCTGCGTAGGCTAGAGACTTTTGTCAACGTTAACTGACTTTAACTAACGAGGACCGGCGTAAAATTCAAAACTGCAATTCGCAGGTCTACGTTGCTTGTCGTTACCCCAATACGTCGCAATGTAAACGCATCTTTAGGTAGTATCATAGGAATAAAAATACATGTTTTTGTCATGTTCATGTAGTATAATACCGTCCATGGTTTCAGTATACTACATTTTTTGTCTTTTTATTTTTCGGAAGGACACCAATGCAAGCTTACCTGCGGGGCAGTTTTGACATCCCAATTGGATCTGATCTCCGTAGGTACCCAGGGGACATGGTGTGCAATCATAATTATTATCAGTACAACTGAATCCATTTTTATGCATTTCTAATTTTACATCCTTATCAATGAATTCAATTGTGATGTCATCGACATTCCCTCCAACTGAAAACCTGTAATGACATAAATGAGTGATTAGAATGTCGGTTTTTATGTTGATTTTCCTCTCTTATACACTCTAAATGCACGAGATTAAAATTTTAATCTTAAAGACTAAATTTTAGTCTTTTTAGTCCTTTCATAATTTAAGTGTGACGCCTATATTCGCCTGTATTCTAAAGGTATCTGCACACGAGGACATTTTTGAACATTATTATCTTCTGTCTTCAAGTTTCTGTCCTAGAGGATTAAATTTAATCAAAAAATCGACTACAGGCAAACAAACAAGTTACTGACAGTTGAATTGATATTCTTTAAAAAATATTTTAATAACAATGTTATAAAC
>JXSR01S000119.1:1820-13314 GCA_000969725.1 Ophiothrix spiculata
CCTTTAATCATGTTAATTAAAACGCAACCTTTTTTTATTATGACTAGCGAACCCTTTTTTTTTTTATTATGACTAGCGACCTTTTTTTTTATTATGACTAGCGACCTTTTTTTTTATTATGACTAGCGAACCTTGTTTTTTTTATTATGACTAGCGAACCTTGTTTTTTTATTATGACTAGCGAGTCTTTTTTTTATTTTGACTAGCGAGTCTTTTTTTTATTATGACTAGCGAGCCTTTTTTTTATTATGACTAGCGAACCTTTTTTTTATTATGACTAGCGAACCTTTTTTTTATTATGACTAGCGAACCTTTTTTTTTATTATGACTAGCGAACCTTTTTTTTTATTATGACTAGCGAACCTTTTTTTTTATTTTTTTTTATTATGACTAGCGAACCTTTTTTTTATTATGACTAGCGAACCTTCTATTTTATTATGACTAGCGAGCCTTTTTTTTTATTATGACTATAGCGAACCTTTTTTTTTATTATGACTAGCGAGCCTTTTTTTTTATTATGACTAGCGAGCTAGCGAACCTTTTTTTTTTTTATGACTTTTTTTTTATTATGACTAGCGAACCTTCTATTTTATTATGACTAGCGAACCTTTTTTAATTTTATAACTAGCGATCATTCTTCTGTATTATGAATAGCAACCTTTTTCTTTGTTATGATTAGCAAATCTTATGCTTAGAGACCCTGTTTTATTTTTATAACTGTCGGTCCTTTTTTTAAATTATGACTATAGGGCTTTATAACTCATGAACCTTATTATTATGACTAGCGAACCTTATTTTGTGTTTATGTCTAACGACCTGTACGTATAGGGAAATTACACTGTATGACTAGCGACCCTTATGATTTAAAAACCTTATTACTAGCGACCTTTATGACTAGCGGGCTTGCCCCGTTTTTTTCACAATCGACGTTGAAAGAAGTGTTCACAGTTTGCCTGTTATTCAGATTCGCAAGTGTCTTGAAAGTAGGACAGCTAAAGTCGGTATAAGTGGCTCTCGTTATGCTTAAGTTATGATAGTTCCTCTCCTCGCGATAGCAGTTTGATACTCGACAGTATCGTCTCAGTATTTTGGCCACAGGTGGCCTAGAGACATTCCTGGAGGAGAACAATAAATATTCTTCTTCAAACATCTATATAATACTTCCGAATGTCTATGTTACATTTTCAACATATAACGATCACCTGCCATCTCTCTGCATAGCAAATCCGTTGTCTGTATTCAAAACTAAACCATGTGTTAGCAATTGACTATAAAACTTTGCTCCTGACGAAATAAGGAAGGGTATTAATGTGTTGTTTATTTGTGTTATTGTGAAATGTCAAACTTAAAACAAGGTTGATATTAAGGAGGGGTCTACCTTACTTTTGACCAACATTTCGTTTAGAGCATGACCTGATATGGATAAAGGAAACATTTTGCATTTAGAAACATCTCTATAATGACTCTAACACAGCTAATATTAAAATGAAAGATCAAGTGCAGACTTTTTCGACCGTTTTCCACGACATTAGCATGATTTGGTAATCAATGGCATAATTTGGCAAGGATCGAATCCCCGGGGTCATACCCCAAAATTTACATGACCCGTGTCTGACGGCACTGGCTAATTTGAATTCCAAAGTTTATTATCTATACTGACCATCCACCAAAATCTATTTATCTTGTTTCTGTTGAATCATGAGTTGATGGCACGTATTTAAGCGGCACATCTTGCTAGATCGAATGCAATGTTTTGCTCTAACAAAATCACATAGAGTATTACCAGACAGTTGTAAATCAACATACAAATCACACAGGTACTGTCATGATGCAAAATCCGTGACTGCAATACAATCCATGGTAATTTACTGCGACTGTCATTAAAATATGAATTTCAAATGATTTATTAATTTTTACACTTTTATTTCATGCATTTATAGAATTTCGCCTCGGGTAGCCTCAGTGTTATATTGACGGTTATCATATGCAATAACACGTTAGAGCTGTGCCCTTTTAACCATTAGTTTGAAGTTGTCTTTACGAATGGCAGTGATGAATCAAGTGGCATGGCTTTCGATTGGGTTGTCATATCCCATCATATTCTTATAGCAATGTTAGGAAAGAGATATTGAGTTAGAATATGTCTTCAAAGTTATTTTAGGTATGGTGTTTATAAGGCACCCACTATGTTTTTGTATAATACCTGATCATTTTGATGGCGGCTTTAAACACTCATTGCCATGATCATGATGATCACTTTGTTCCTAAGGAAAATTGTAAATGAGATTATTGTGCACACAGATCTGACATTAAGAAATTGACAGCTAGTTTGCAGATTAATAATAATTCTATCTTAAAAATCACCCATTGAGATATCGGAATATACATATAGAACAATATATTTTCAGCAAATATAGTTTAAACAGTCTTTCAACACAATGAGATAGCGAAATATTTACCTCAATATTTCGATGTGAAAAACACACATCCTCGTCAGGAGAACTCCTAAGATGAACTGGCGGAGTTTGCTATCACGGTTGACCTATGTTGACCTTTTGGTCGGATGAGAGCATTATATAAATTAGGTACTGTAGTTCCAGGCCTTGGTCACTTTATCAATTTATCTTTCACCAAGACAACCACAAAAATGATGTATGTTGAAACTGTGAATAGGTGTTTGCTGTTTGTGTTTTGGGGTTATTTAAAGTGTTAGCACTACCATGATGGCATGATTGCATTATGTATATTGATGCTTTCAATTACAAAAATCAAAAGCTAGAATATAATGATAAAGTTCTCTATACTGATCCAGTAATTCACTTACTTGATGTGGACGTTTCAGCAACCACTGTTGCCTTTTACCTTTCTCAACACTTTGTTTTCACATTGTGTCCATTTCAGTGAACGGAATTGTTCTATCAAATATAATTTTAGTGAAGAAAAAGCAAACTTGCACACACAAAATGTCGTACATCTTAAAGTTAAATGTAGTATCTAATGTGGTATTAAGTTTGATTGATGGAATATTTCGTGAAATAAAGTTAGGATTACTATTAAGAAAGAATTACCCAAAGCTACATTTTGTCAAAAGGTCTTGAGTTGTTGTTTTGATACGTGTCTTCAAGGTATCCTGAGAGGGATATCTTTAAGGATGATGTGCAAGGTATAAACAAACAGGTAAATGCGGACTGATCAAAGTGACATCATCGGAATTTTCACTGCTGATTTCTTGGAGGGACAAGCTGATGTTTCCTTGCTGACAGGGACATGGAATCTATGTAAGCACTACCATAGAATAACTGTGGATGCAAAACAGATAAGACTGAATGTGATACGAACATCAATTGGCTCGTGGATGTGTAAATACTGTTTATGGTTTAATTATATATTATCATTCAAAACTGAATTTAAAAAACATCTTGGAGCCCTGTTGAAGATAAGCTTCCTTTGCTTACTTGGTACCAAGTACTAAGTTGGGTTTCTTTGGCGAAATCCATAACAAGGTGATTGATGATCCGTCAGGAATATTGTAGGAAATAAAGCTAGGATTACTATATGTTAAGAAGGAAATACTCAAAGCAACATTTTGTCAAGAGGTTTGAGTTGTTTTTATGATACGTGTCTTCAAGGTATCTTGAGTAAGATATATCGTTAAGGGTGATGTGTACGGCTGATTGTCTCTTGGAGGGATAGGCTGGTGTGTTTTCTTACTGACAGCTTATTGTAAGGAAACTTTGTAAGCACTAACATAGAACACAACCGATAAGGATTGAAATTGATATATGAACATACATCTTAAAACAGTTTGACTCGTGGATACGTAAAACAAGGAAATGCTTTCTTATCTTTTGTATGATTTATTTATCATCGTTCGGATATAAACTGCTGATCTCTAAAGTACTTTGAAAATTGTATACACCAACATTTTAAACAGATGCTCAGATGTTGCACAATCTTGTAATCTATAAAGCTTCATACAGTGATTAAAATCTGATAAGTTGTTTGTAAAGGTTGCCATCATAAATCCCGAATTATATAGTTATTTTGTTATCTTTTTGATATACATGTACATGTGCGTCGCAATATGTAATGTCGATTGAAGACGGATTGATTGATGATACGTCAGGAATAAACAAGAAAATAAAGCAAGGATTATTGTTTAGAAGGGAAGGAAAATACCCAAAGCTATAGTTTGTCAAAAGGTTTGAGTTATTTTTTATGATATGTGCCTTCACAGTGTCTTGAGTAAGATATCTTTAAGGATGATGAGTATGGAATAAACAGGTATATATAGAAACTAATGAAAGTGACAAAATAAGCATTTTCACTGGCTGCTGATTGTCTCTTTGAGGGACAAGCTGATATGTCTTCTTGCTGACAGCTTATATAGAAAGGAATTTTTTATAAGCACTGGCATAGTATACTGAAAAAACACGTGTCCTTTAAACGACGTTTAATCTAATGATGCATTATAAATTGTTTTCATGAAGTAAATATATATATATAAGGTTATGCCTGTATGGAATTGGGGTTGCAAGAACCTCTACATATACCCATCGGAAAATGTGTTTGCAAAACCGCTCCGGACAAGTATATATATAATTAATCGTTTCTTTTGAAATTGAAGTTCCAATAGGTGTTCAAAGTTTGTGTGTTATTTAGATTCGTAAGTGTCTTGAAAGTAGGGCAGCTACTAGAGTCGGTATAAGTGGCTCTCTTTATACTTAAGCTATAATATTTCCTCGCCTCGCGATAACATTCTGATATTCGACAGTATCGTCTCAATATCTGGGCCACAGGTGGCCTAGAGACATTCATGGAGGAGAAAAGTAAATATTCTTCTTCAGACATCTATATAATACTTCCGAGTGTCTACATTTCATTTTCAACATAATACGATCACCTGGCGTTCTCTCACGATGTAGCACGACGCAGTTGCATATTTCCGCGATGGTCTGTCGCGAGAAAAGTTTATTCGAACTCAACATGAGATTGTAATCGACATCATCAGTGCCATTCGTTAAGACAATTTCAAACTGATGTTTAAAAGTTATTGCATACGATTACCGTCAATATAAAGCTGAGATTACACGAGACGAAATTCTATATATGAATGAAATAAAAGAGGGTGAACATTAATAAACCAAGTTAAAATTCATATTTTAATGACAGTCGCAGTAAATTAACATGGATTCTATTGCATTCACGGGGGACTGGGACATTTTCATCATGGCAGTTCCTGTTTAATTTGTATGTTGATTTGAAACTGTCTGATAATACAGTGTGTCATATGCATTTTTTACTAAAAAATGCATTCAGTCTAGCAAGATAGTGTCACATTAAAGGTGTATGTTCCTATTTTAGGATGTGTATAATTTACATTTAACTGATTGATCTTGACCTCTGAAATGGATTGTGCAAGGTTTCAATCTTAGCTTGTATCTTGTTTTCTCTTGAGAGGCAAAAGAAAGTATGCACCCTGGGGATGAGGCTGTAATGTGTTATGTAAATACAAAAGAAATGGAAAATTGGTATACCAATTAATTTTACATTTTGTGCTATATCTCTGAAACTATAAAGAGTTTGGAGGTGAAATTTTGGATTCATGATCAAAACAATATGGGCTTTCATTTGGTATTAAAATATACTTCTTCCGGAAAATTGGTATTAAAATATACTACTTCTTGGGGATAAGAATGTGATCGGAACCTACACCTTTAAGTAAGTAAATACGTAATATAATGGATTTTTGTTGGATGGTCAGTTGAAAATACAATACAGTATAGATAAATTATGAAACATGTTAAACAATCCCCATGACACAGGTCATACAAATTTGGTAACTTCTGGGATATGACCCGTGTCTAATGCAGGGTCTATCGTCATATGCCAATGTAAAATAATCACGGAAAACGGGTCATTCCGCCGAAAAATCTGTAGATGATCATCAGTTTTGATATTACCCATGTTGTAGTCATTAAAAGGATGTTTTAAAATGCAAAATGTTACTCTTTATCCATATCAAGTCATGTGCTTTAACTTAGGGTGAAAACATAATCGGCCTCCAAACAAAATGTTCGCTACCAAACATTTGGTCGTGACGTCAAAATGACGAGTGACTCCAAATAAACACCGAGTTGAGACCAAATAACATTTCGCGCTAGATTGCACATGTATTAAATTGCCATATATATTGCCCCATATATTTGTTACCGGTTCATACTTTAAAATCGATGGCAAATATTTGGTGACGTCAGGACCAAATGTTTGGTAGCGAAAATTCTGTTTGGAGGCCGACTATGTTTTCAGCCTGACACCAATGGCATTCTCACTCTATGTCCTAATCATGTCCCAATGTCTATCTGGTAATAAGAAGAGAACCTTTGGCTCGATGATTTAATATAATACTTATCATTCTTCAACTTTTTACCAATCTTGTTTATCCGTCTAGTTCAGTGACATCTTGCAATAACACAAACAAGCAAAACTGTAGAAACAACCCTCCATGATTTCGTCAGAAACAAATTTCGTAGCAAATCTCAAACATGCACATTGTTTAGTTTTGAATATAGTCAACGGAATTGCTAGGTGAGAACGGTAGGTGAGCGTAATAATGAAAATAGAATGTAGACACTCGGAAGTATTATTAGATGTTTGAAGAAGAATATTTACTTTTCTCCCCCGGGAATGTCTCAAGGCCACCTGTGGCCCAGATATTGAGACGATACTAACGAATATCAAAATGTTATCGCGAGGCGAGGAAATATCATACCTTAAGCATAACGAGAGCCACTTAGGCCTATACCATGATACCAACTCTAGCTGTCGAATCTAAATAACAGGCAAACCATGAACACTTCTTTCAACGTCAATTGCGAAAAAACACTGATCTTGTATGTCTGAAGAGTGGCAGGCAGGATTGTTCTTAAAACCCCAATACATACAGGAAAAACCTTATATTTGCTAAATTTAGCTATGATCCTCTTCTTTCTACTTATATGGTATCAATCTAAGTACGAACCAATTCAGTATGACGTCACAAGGACGTCATAATGTTAGCACGCCCTCACCGGGACGTTCTCTTACCACATAAAAATGTTATATCGCGAGATGAAATTCGTGATTAATATTAAATTCCGACTGATAAACCAAGTTTAGAGAACATGTCATTTGAAATATTGTCAAAATAACACAAAGAATCATATCACATAAATCTCAATACCTCAATAGTTGAATATCCCATCTTTAGGAAAAGTAGAAAGTATACCAAAATGAAGCATGATGAAATTAAGGTTACAGAAATGTTCTTTTTTTCCCCTTTTTTTGGAAATTCCTTTTGGTGCCTTTTGGGAACAAACCCATATAATATACAATAGGGTTAACTGATGCTATGTGGTACAACATTTGCTTTTCATCATGTCTGTGGCAGTTGTGAAAGTTACGTTGTGGAAAAGAAACTGTATTATTAAATGTATTTAATTGATCAAACTCTGTTTTCTTAACTCGACTACGACGAACATTGCCTTCAAGAATCGTAAATGTTATTTCAGTGGTGAGAGAAGGACGAATAGCGTATGTCACTAAAAGCATTGCCAATGGTCGTAATTTCTTCGAATCATTTAGAGAATCATTGAGACCAGATAGCAAGTGCAATATTTAACAATTTGCCTTTATTTTCGGCATACAAGTTTTACTATAATTATTTTATTTATTACAAACATGTTTCGCTTCAGATTAAAAATGCCGTGGACAATGTCACTCTGTTAAGTTTGAAAGGTCTGAAATAGAGAGCAATTGAGTTACTGTTTTAATTTGAGCGCAATATTGATTGTTAGGTTTAAGCTTACAATCTTTATTATCTAGTGTGCGATATACTTGAGGCTAAATCCTCACAGTATCACTTGATTTCTTCTGATGAGGACACACATCGAAAATTCAAGGTATGTGAATTATCACTTAGTACTGAAAGCCAGCTTTAACCATCTCAGTATGTTTATCTACCAGCACGTATTAACTTTCATTAGTGTGTGATACTTTCAGTAATCTTTATTTACGCATATGAAACCTTTTATACATAAACTCTCTAAAAGGCGACCTCGACCCCCTTCTTAGATTTGAACCACACCTCTGTATCACGCTCCAAACGTTTTACGACTGAAACATCTAGCAATAATATTTGTTTATTTTTGTGTAATTAGCATGATTAGTAATGTATTTTATGACTGTTTAAAATGTTGGTATGATTTACTCGTAGATAAAATGACAATACATAAAAGCACAACATTTATCATAAATAAATCAAAAACAAGACTTGCACATCCACGAGCCAATATTGTTTAACGATTGGTGTTCGTATCACATTCAGTCTTATCTGTTTTGCATCCACATTTATTCTACGGTAGTGCTTACATAGATTCCTTACAGTACATGTACCTGTCAGCAAGGAAACATCAGCTTGCCCCTCCGAGAGATCAACAGTGAAAATTCCGATGATGTCACTTTTATTAGTCCGCATTTACCTGTTTATATCTTGCACATCATCCTTAAAGATATTCTTCTCAGGATACCTTAAAGACATGTATCACAAACAACAAAATATGACATTTGAAAAAATATGGCTTCGGGTAATTCTTTCTTATAACTTTATTTCCCGAGATATTCCATCAATCAAACCTACAACAACAGATACTACATTTAACTTTAAGATGTACGACATTTTGTGTGTGCAAGTTTGCTTTTTCGTCACTAAAATTAAATTTGATAGGGCAATTCTGTTCACTGAAATGGACACAATGTGAAAACAAGACTGGCTTTTGATTTTTTTTAATTGTAGGCAACGATATACATAATGCAATCAAGCCATCATGGTAGTGCTAACACTTTAAAACACAAAAAACAGCAAATACCTATTCACAGTAGCAACACACTGTTACACACAGTATGTTTTTTGGTTGTCTTGGTGAAGGATAAATTGAAATTTTATAGATTAATAACTGCGTATTACTTGACGCGAGTGAATTTTTACAACAATAATGCACCGCGTGCTGAATTTGGAGGACAACTTCGACTTCAGCACAAGGTTCATTATTGTTGTACAATTTTACGAGTGCCAAGCAAAAGAGCAGTTATTAATTTAATTCATACAAGACAATGATTAGAATAAAATTGCAAAGAAATTAAACGGCATAATTATTTTAAGATGTTAAAAAGTTTAAAAGTGATCATGGCAATGAGTGTTTAAAGCCGCCATCAAAATGATCAGGTGTTATACAAAAACAATGTAGGTGCTTTATTAACACCATACCTAAAATAACTTTGAAGACATATTCTAACTCAATATCTTTTTGCTAAAATTGCTATAAGAATATGATGGGATATGACAACCTAATCGAAAGCCATGCCACTTGCTTGATCATTTCTGCCATTCGTAAAGACAACTTCAAACTTATGGTTTAAAAGGGCACAGCTTTTACGTGTTATTGCACACGATAACCGTCAATATAAAACTGAGGCTACCCGAGGCGAAATTCTATAAATTCATATTTTAATGACAGTCGCAGTAAATTACCATGGATTGTATTGCAGTCACGGGGGACTGGAACATTTTGCATCTTGGCAGTACCTGTCTGATTTGTATGTTGATTTATAACTGTCTGATAATCCTCTGTCCTAGATGTGATTTTGTTAGAGCAAAAATTTGCATCCAGTCTAGCAAGATGTGCCACCTAGTATATACGTGCCATCAACTCATGATTCAACAGAAACAAGATTAATAGATTTTGTTGGGTGGTTAGTTGAAAATACATCGAAAAAGTCTGCAGATGATCTTTCATTTTAATATTAGCTATGTTAGAGTCATTATAGAGATATTTCAAAATGCAAAATATTACCTTTATCCATATCAGGTCCTGCTCTTTTCGCACATTAGGCCCGTTGCACTCAATGTTTAGTTTCCTGTTTCCCAAAGCCCCAAAAATCCAAAGTAATTAATTATTGAGATGTTTTCATTATTTGTTAACATTTTAAAAGATAAAAGGCAAAGTATTAATGGCTCAAAATAACAGGCATCTCCCAAATGGTGATACAAAACCATGAAAACAGTTTCAATGGGGTGGGTGCATGGTACATGAGTAATAATAAAAAATATTGGCATTGCACACTCAAAATAGCTGATGCTGGTTTTCCTAATGGCAAATAATTTCAGACATTTTTATCGCCCAAAATTGAAAGTTGAAAATGAAAAAATGCAGTGCATAATGTTTTTGTGTTTTAATATGCATAGACAAACACAAAAACATACTGGTATATGAGATTTACTGGACTGTATGGATACTATGTCAATTGAATTATCTTACATATTTTGATCCTAGAAAAATAATGAATAATAAATAATGAAAAGTGACCGCCCCTCTATTTAAAAAAATTGCAACAGGAAACTAAATATAAAGTGCGAAGAGCCTTAATACCCTTCGTCATTTCGTCAGGAACAAGGTTTTATAGTCAATTGCAAACACATGGTTTAGTTTTGAATGCAGACAACGGTATGTTGAAAATGAAACATATACACTCGGAAGTATTATATAGATATCTGAAGAAGACAATTTATTTTTCTCCTCCAGGAATGTCTCTAGGCCACCTGTGGCCCAGATACTGAGACGATACCGTCGAATATCAAACTGTTATCACGAGGAGAGGAACTATCATAACTTAAGCAATACGAGAGCCACCTATACCGACTTTAGCTGTCCTACTTTTAAGACACTTTTGTGAAAGAAACTGATTATTCTTGTATATATTTCTGTGGAGCGACAGGATTCTTATAATCCCAATCCATGGAGGGAAACCTATATATTTACTAGATTTAGCATAATGTTTAGCTATGATCCCTTTCTTTCTAATAATACAGAACCAATTACGTATGACATACGTGTAATTAAGGCGTCATGATGTTAGCACGCCCTCTTGCAACATATAAAATGTTATATCGCGACACGACATTCGTTTATTAAACAAAAATAATTTGCGACTGATAAACCAAGTTTGGAGAGTATGTCATTTGAAATATTGTCAAAATAAATCAAAGATTTAAAATATCACATACACCTCACTGACCTCAATAGCTGAATATCATTTTGGAAAAGTATAGGTATACCAAAATGAAACATATGATGAAATTTTACCTCTTTCGTTTGGAAATTCTTTTACATCCTTTTGGTGCCATTTAGGTACAACCCCTCTTCTGACAACATTACCACATACTGTAGGGTAAACTGATGATATGTAATACAACATTTGCTTCCAAACTTTCATCGTGTCCGTGGCAATTTTAGAAATAATGTATTAATAAATGTATTAGGATTGATCAAACTCTGTTTCCTTAAATCGACTACGACGAACGTTGCCTTGAGGCTCATTCTCCGATAAACCGTGCAACTTTGGTTAGAGAAATGTTGAAATTTCGACTACTAACAACTCATGAAAAACATGTACAATC